>ML107926.1:0-38776 GCA_003697995.1 Taxidea taxus jeffersonii | reverse complement strand
AACCAACTGAGCCACCCAGGCGTCCCCACTTTGCATGTTTTCATGGTTCGTCCATGCTGTAATATGTATCACTACTTGATTTCTTTTCATGGGCTGAATAATATTTGATTGTATGGTTAGACCCCATTTTGTTTATTCATTCATCAGTTAATGGACATTTGGATTATTTCTACTTTTTGGCTATTGGGACTCATACCACTATGAATAGCTGTGCAGAAGTATTTGTATGAACACCTTTTTATAAGGTGATTAATAGGAGTGAATTGCTGGGTCTCTGTGTTTAACTTTTTGAAGAACTGCCAAACTGTTTTCCAAAGCTTCTGCTCCATTTTACCCAAGAGTAATGTATGAAGATTCCATTTTCTGTATATCATTTCTGACACTTGTTATTATTTGTCTTTTTTGATTATAGTCATTCTACCAGATTGGAGTGGTATTTCTTTTTTTTTTTTTTTTTTAAGATTTTATTCATTTATTTGAGAGAGAGAGAATGAGTGTATGCACACATGTGAGCAGGGGAAGGGGCAGAAGAAGAGGGAAAGAATCTCAAGCGGACTCCGAGCTGAGTGCAGAGCCCTACACGGGACTTGATCCCATGACTCCAAGAGTATGACCTGAGCCAGAACCAAGAGTTGGATGCTCAACTGACTGAGCCACACAGGCACCCCTGTGAAGTAGAATTTCATTGAGGTTTTGGTTTGCATTTCTCTGATTACTGACAACATTTAGCATCTGTTCAGGTGCTTGTTGCCCATTGCTTTATCTTCTTTGGGGAAATGTCTATATGAATTGCCTTTTTTTAAAAAAAATTATTTATTTATTTGAGAGAGAGAGAGAGAGACAGACAGACAATGAGGAGGGGGAGGGAGAGAGAGAAACAGACTCCCCATTGAGCAGGGAGCCTGAAATGGGGCTTGATCCCAGGACCCCAGGATCATGACCTGAGGCAAAGGCAGAAGCTTACCTGACTAAGCCACCCAGGAGCCCCTGAATTGCCTATTTTTAACTGAGTTGTCATTTTACTACTGAATTGTAACAGTTCTTTATATATTCTGTGTACTAGACTCTTATCATATATATAATTTACAAATATTTTCTCTCATTTTGTGGGTTGTATTTTTACTTTCTTGATAGTGTCTTTTGGAATACAAAAATTTAAAATTTTTATAAAGTCTAGTTTATCCATTTTTTTCCTTTCACTGCTTATGCTTTAGGTGTTACATGAAATTGTTACCTAAACCAAGGTTATAAAGATTTATACCTTTTTTTTAATCCTAAGAATTTTATTGTTTTATCTTTTACATTTAGGTCTTTGATCCATTTTGAGTTAAAATTTTTGCATATGGTTTGAGGCAAGGGTCCAGATTCGTTCTTTTATATGTGGATTTCCAGTTTTCCTAGCACCATTTGTTGAAAAGACTGTCCTTTTTCCTAGTCTTAGTGTTGGTAACCTTGTCAAAACTCATTTGACCATGTACTTGGTGGCTTATTTCTGGCTCTGTATTCTATTCCATTGGTCTTTTTTTTTTTTTCCCCCTCTGTCTCTATGCCAGTACCACACAGTTTTGATTGCTGTAACTTTGTAGTAGGGGCGCTTGGGAGGCTCAGCTGATTAAGGGTCTGCCTTCAGCTCAGGTCATAATCCCAGGGTCCTGGGATCGAGCCCCACATCGGGCTCCTTGCTCAGCAAGGAGCCTGCTTCTCCCTCTGCCTGCTGCTCCCCCTGCTTGTGCGCTCTCTCTCGCTCTCTGAAAAATAAATAAATAAAATCTAGAAAAAACGTTTGAGTGAATAAGTAAATGAAGCATGGGCCTAAGCTAAAGAGGTCTTATGTTACATTTAAATGGATTTGACTAGGGACACCTGGGTCTCAGTTGGTTAAGTGTCTTTCTCTTGGTTTCTGCTCAGGTCATGATCTCATGGGTCATGAGTACTGCTCCATGCTCCGGAGGTAGTCTGCTTGTGATTCTCTTGCTCTGCCCCACCCCCTACTTGTGCAGGCTCTCTCTCTCCCTCAAATAAAACAAATCTTCTAAGAAAATGGATCAGACTATCACCAAAACATAAACAGCTGATACTTGTGTAGTACTTTATTGTTTGTAAAGTACATTCAGGTATATTATCTTATTTGTCTTAACTAAATTAACTAACTTATGAAGAAAGAATGACTAGTATCTCTTTTTGATAAATCTGAACATTACAAACAATAAAGTACAATGAAAACCTTTAGGAAAAGGACTAAATGGGAACATTTGGGAATTAAAAATATACTTTGCAAATATTTATCATAGGCAAGATACAAAGAATTTTTTAGTAAATAAAAGGAAGAAATTATATTACTATATTAGATCGATCTATCTATATATATCTTATTTGTTCTGTTTCTCTGGAGAACTCTGACTAATATACATTCCTATGCAGCCAAACCTGTCCCCTAACTCGCTGGCAGCTATTGATGTGCTAAATGAGATAATATATTATGAAGTCTTTAGTGTTTAGCTTCTTTCACTTATCATAATGCTTTCGAGATTTATCCATATTGTTGTTGCATATGCATGTTTCTGGAATAATTTGTTTCTATTATTGGATATTATTATATACATGAATGTTCCACAATTTATTTATCCATTTACCAGTTGTGAGAAATTTGGATTGTTTCCAGTTTTTGGCTATTATGAATAAATCTGTTACAAACATTTGCGTACAAATCTTTGTATGGACTTAAGTTTTCATTTTTCTTAGACAAATACCAAAGGAGTAAAATGGCTGGTCGTGTAGTAAATGTATCCTTAAATTTATAAGAAACTGCCAAAGTGTTTTTCATAGTTATTGAACCATTTTTATGTCCCATCAATTATAGTTGCTCTATATCTTAACCATTCTAGTTGGTGTTTAGTGGACACCCCACTTTTAAAAATAGAATTCCACAACCTCTGCCACATTTATAGCAGCATTATTTACAATAGCCAAGATATGGAAGCAGCCCAACTGTCCATTGACTGATGAATGGATAAAAAAGACATGTTATTGGGACACCTGGCTGGCTCAGTCAGTAGAACATGTGATTCTAGATCTCAGGGTTATGTGTTCAAGCCCCATGCTGTATGTGCAGCCTACCTAAAAAAAAAAGAAAAAGAAAAAGATGTGGTATGTATACACATACACAAATACACTTGGAATATTATTCAGCCATAAAAAAGAATGAAATCTTGACCTTTGTGATGACATGGATGGGGCTAGGGAGTATAACGTTAACCAAAACAAGTTAGTCAGAGAAAGAAAAATACCATAAGATTTCACTCCTATGAGGAATTCAAGAAACAAAACAAACAAAAAGAAGGAAAAAATAAGAGAGAGAGAGAAACAAATCAAGAAACAGACTCTTAACTATAGAGAACAAACTGTTACCTGAGGAGAGATGGATAGGCAGTTGGGTTAAACAGATGATGGGATTAAGGGTTTCACTTGTTGTAAAGAGCATGGGGTGATATTTGAGAGTGTTGAATTGCTATATTGTACACCTGAAACTAAAATAACACTGTAGTTAACTATGTGCAATTAAAATAAAAGCTTTAAAAAAGCCCTTCAAGTAAAAATAAAAATTAAAAAAAATAGAATTTCCCTAATGATTAATGATGTTGAGTGTCTTTTCATGTATTTTTTTGTCGTGTGTATGATGATATATCTGTTCAAATCTCTTACCCATTTTTTTAAAAAAAGATTTTTAAAATTTATTTGACAGAGAGAGAGAGAGCATGAGCAGGGGGAACAGGAGAGGGTGAAACAGTATCCCTGCTGAGCAGGGAGCCCGATGTGGGGCTTGATCCCAGGACCCTAGGATCATGACCTGAGCTGATGATAGCCGATTAACCAACTCAGCCACTCAGGCGCTGCCCCACCCCATTTATTTATTAGTAGTTTGTCTTGTTGATATTGAAATGTAAGATTGCATTATATATTCTGGATATGTTTTTTGTTATATATATGATTTCCAGTTATTTTCTTCCAGGCTGTACCTTGCATTTGTGTCTTTTGACAGGACACATTTTTAATTTTGATAAAGTCAAATTTATAATTTTTTTTCTTTAATAACTTTATACATTTTATGCCTCATTTAGGACATTTTTTGCCTAATCCATGATCACTAAGATTAAAGATTATCTCCTGTGTTGTCTCTTACAAGTTCTAATTCTTACATTTAGGTCTATGGCCCTTGAGTTGATTTTTTTTCTTTTAAATGATGTGAGATAAGGGTTAAGGCTCTTTTTCTTTTCTTTTCTTTTCTTTTTTTTGCCTATAAATATCCAGTTGTTCCAGTAATATTTTTTTTAAAGATTTTATTTATTTATTTGACAGGTAGAGATCACAAGTAGGCAGAGAAGCAGGCAGAGAGAGAGGAGGAAGCAGGCTCCCTGCTGAGCAGAGAGCCCGATGCGGGGCTCGATCCCAGGACCCTGGGATCATGACCTGAGCTGAAGGCAGAGGCCTTAACCCACTGAGCCACCCAGGCGCCCCTCCAGTAATATTTATTGATCTTTTTTTCTATTGAATTACCTTGTCTTTGTTGAAACTGAATTGGCCATATTTGTGTGTACATATTTCTAGGTTTTCTTTTCTATTTCTTCAGTATATATATTTATCTTTATGCTGATGCCACAGTCTTAATTACTGTCTTTATCACAAGTCTTGAGAAATCAAGTAGAAGAAGTTCTCCAGTTTTGTTGTTCTTGTTCAAAATTGTTTTAATGATTTGATATTTCTTAATAGTTATGTCAACTTGGGCAAATTATTTGTCCTCTCTATGCTGTTTCCAAATTTGTTTTTGTTTTGTTTTGTTTTTATTTTTTATCGGTTTCCCAGTTTGCAAATTGAATAGTAGTAAGACTTCTGAAGGTTTTGTTTTGTTTTGTTTTGTTTTTTTAGAGAGGGAGAGAGAGAAAGGCAGTGGACGGATAGAGGGAGAGGGAGAGAGAGAATCTTAAGCAGGCCTCATGCCCAGTGCAGAGCCAACTCAGGGCTCAATCTCGCAACCCTGAGATCATCACCTGAGCCAAAATCTAGAGTTGGACACTTAACCAACTGAGCTACCCAGGTGCCCCAAGAATGTTATGAATATTAAATGAATAAAACTCATAGAACTGTTCCTGGCACATAGAAAGAGCTCCATAAATATTAGCTAACATTATTTTTTTTCAGTTCAGTTAAAGGGGCAATAGTGTGTTGATTGATCCTCAAACCTGGCAAAAATAATCCTAAAAGAGGAAACTGTAAACTATTTTAAGATATGAACAAAAGTGTGAAAGATCCATACATTTCTAGCAAATAGTGTGACATATGACTAACCCAAAAATGCAATACTAGTTTAATTTCTAAAATATTTATTAAATATAACTACTGTAAATGATCCTTAAGAGCATATTAATAGATATTGAGACTCAAAATTAATTATGTAATTTTTTGAAGTTTCTAACCTTGATAAACTCCCAAACGACTAAAAATAGAGTACTACTAACCTCTGTTGAACTATTTACTTAAAATTATGAGAAAAATTAAGTTTATGTTTCTTGAAAACAAGAATAATGATGCCTCCTAGGACCATTGTTATTTATGTATTTATTTATTTATATTTTTAGCTCCCTGCGTAATGTGCGGCCTGAGCTTACAACCCTGAGATCAAGACTTGCATGCTGTACTGACTGAGCCAGCCAGGCACACCAAATCACTGTTACTCTTTATAGTATTGGATATTAAGACCTGAACATATTTTTTTAAGATGACTATAGGACTGCAAATTATAAATGGTTAAAGTTTTAACTTATGCCTGTGGGAGTGTAAATGGGTATATTTCGGAAAAGTGTGGCAGTCTATACTAAAACTGAATATATTCATACCCTATGACTCAGTCATTTACTCCCAGGCACAGAACCAACTGAATGCAGGAAGGCAGACATATGTTTACTAAATACTCATACCAGAACACTCCAGAGTGACACTTCATATTAGGCCCAAACTGGAAACTTAAAAAATGCTGTCAATAAGAAAATTAATAAGTAAGTCATGGTATATGCAACAGTGGGCTATTATGCTACAAATGAGAATTAATGAACAACTGCTCACAGCTCTATTGTAAAAGCAACACATGAATGTAATAGGATACAGAAGTGTATGAAGGAAACATTAAGGCTTCCTTACTTGTAAGCACTCTCTTAATTCAATTTCCCAGAGTATTCACTGTTAACAGATTGTTATACATCCTTCCAGAACTTTTTCTATGTGTGATCATACATATACTCACCAATGTTCATAACACATTACAGAAATGTAATGTGTTTTTTCACTTAAAACTATGTACATCTTTTCCTCTTAATGAATGTAACTCATTTTTAATGGCTGCATAGGAATGTCTGTTATAGAATATTTATTTTATCTATTAATTCATTAACCATTGCCTTATTCATAGGCATGCAGATTGTCTCTAATTTTTCAATTTTAAAAAGAACAGTGCGCATAAAGAAGCTCTTAAATAATTTCCTTTGGTTACTTGTCCTGAAGGGACTTAGTTACTATAACACAAATTTGTACCATTTATTTCCTTTACATGTCATATATTAAGTTTTAGTTATATTCATCGTAATTTTTCTCTATCTTGTCAGTCCTCTTTTATCTTTGCTATTTATCCTACGAAAACTTAAAAAACAAATTCTATCTATGCATCCATCTGCTCTCAAATACTGCTGTTGGTTTATGTCATAAATATTTCAGGGACAAGTACACTTGATTTTCTCCTGGATATAAAAGTATTTTTTTTTTTTTTACTTTATTTAAGCTTTATTTAAACATATGATGTAACCCCACCACCCTCACCCAACCCCTCTTCCTCCCACCCCCCTCAGTTTGTTTTATGACATTAAGAGTCTCTTTTGGTTTTTCTCCCTCCCGATCCCATCTTCTTTCATTTTTACTTTTCCTACCACCTTAACTCCCACCCCCTTTGCATCTCCACTTCCTCATATCAGGGAGATCATGTGGTAGTTGTCTTTCTCCAGTTGACTTATTTCGCTAAGCATAATACGCTCTAGTTCCATCCATGTCGTCGCAAATGGTAAGATTTCATTTCTTTTGATGGCTGCATAGTATTCCATCGTATATATATACCACATCTTCTTTATCCATTCATCTGTTGATGGACATCTAGGTTCTTTCCATAACTTGGCTATTGTGGACATTGCTGCTATAAACATTCGGGTACACGTGCCCCTTTGGATCACTACGTTTGTATCTTTAGGATAGATACCCAGTAGTGCAATTGCTGGGTCATAAGGTAGCTCTATTTTCAATTTTTTGAGGAACCTCCATGCTGTTTTCCAGAGTGGTTGCACCAGCTTGCATTCCCACCAACAGTGTAGGAGGGTTCCCCTTTCTCCGCATCCTCGCCAGCATCTGTCATTTCCTGACTTGTTCATTTTAGCCATTCTGACTGGTGTGAGGTGGTATCTCATTGTGGTTTTGATTTGTATTTCCCTGATGCCCAGTGATGTGGAGCACTTTTTCATGTGTCTGTTGGCCATCTGGATGTCTTCTTTGCAGAAATGTCTGTTCATGTCCTCTGCCCATTTCTTGATTGGATTATTTGTTCTTTGGGTGTTGAGTTTGCTAAGCTCTTTGTAGATTTTAGATACTAGCCCTTTATCTGATATGTCATTTGCAAATATCTTTTCCCACTCTGTCAGTTGTCTTTTGGTTTTGTTGACTGTTTCCTTTGCTGTGCAAAAGCTTTTGATCTTGATGAAGTCCCAATAGTTCATTTTTTCCCTTGCTTCCCTTGCCTTTGGCGTTGTTCCTAGGAAGAAGTTGCTGCGGCTGAGGTCGAAGAGGTTGCTGCCTGTGTTCTCCTCAAGGATTTTGATGGATTCCTTTCTCACGTTGAGGTCCTTCATCCATTTTGAGTCTATTTTCGTGTGTGGTGTAAGGAAATGGTCCAATTTCATTTTTCTGCATGTGGCTGTCCAATTTTCCCAACACCATTTGTTGAAGAGGCTATCCTTTTTCCATTGGATGTTCTTTCCTGCTTTGTCAAAGATTACTTGACCATAGAGTTGAGGGTCTATTTCTGGGCTCTCTATTCTGTTCCATTGATCTATGTGTCTGTTTTTGTGCCAGTACCATACTGTCTTAATGATGACAGCTTTGTAGTAGAGCTTGAAGTCTGGAATTGTGATGCCACCAACTTTGGTTTTCTTTTTCAATATTCCTTTGGCTATTCGAGGTCTTTTCTGGTTCCATATAAATTTTAGGATTATTTGTTCCATTTCTTTGAAAAAATTGGATGGAATTTTGATAGGCATTGCAGTATTTTAACATCTTAATTCAACTAGAATTCATTGTACCCATAAGGTAGGAGGTGTGAATCTAAATTTATTTCTTCCACAGTCCTCCCAATTATCAACTAATAAACTTTTCACATTGTTAGCTACATGGTTTGTAACAAATTACATGGATATATATTTTGGCATCTATTTTTGAGATGTATATAAATCATACAGTATGCAGTCTTTTGCACCTGGCTTCTTCCATTTGATATTAAGTTTATGATTAAGTTTCATACCCTTCTGTATCCTATTACATTCATGTGTTGCTTTTACAATTAAATTTTAAAAAGTTGTATAAGAGGAAAGATAACCTAACTAAATATTCAGGTTCACCAATAATTTAAGCTTTGCAAATTAAGACCCTTTTGAGTTAGTTTAAAATTAAAACTTTATATTGAGATGCCAGTGAGGGAATCGGTCTCTATTTCTTGAAGGTGGGACCGTCTTTCTGGAGAGCAATTTGGCAATGCATAACGAGAGTTATAAAAATGAGCATATCTTTTGATCCTAAAGCCTTACTTCTGGGAATATATCCTAAGGAAGTAACTCAAAAAGAAAAGAAATTGTTTGTATAAAAATGTTTATAGCCACATTATCTTTAAGAAAAAACTGGCAATAATCCAGAAGCAAATTGAAGTAGATGAATAGACTATTATATTACCAAATAATTCCCAAGAACACTTCATATATATATGTGAAAAAGCATATGAAATGAAATATTTTGTTAAAGTGGATCCCCAGTACAAACCTGTGTATCCACTGATGAGAAGGAACCACAGAGATATGTAAATCCTTGCTATTTTAAGATAAAGGAATTCTGTATTCAAGTGCTGTTTTAAAATTCAATAACATATTGATCTTCTAATTTAGAAAATGATTAATCTAGATGACCTAAAATGATTGCAATCAGCTCCATGCTTTTATAATTTCAAGAAAATGAAATTGAAAGTAAAGTTTCTTTTACTTCTTTCCTTCTCCCTCTAGTATCATTTAGATTCTTCTCCTCAGCTGAACATTTCCTTAAACTAGATCCATTAGTGAGGCTTTCTATTAGGTCATTTTGTTTTGGAAAGACAGAGTAAAAATTTAGAATAGTAGAAGGGAAAGCAGTAATTTCATTCTCCAAATCCATTTATATTAAATGTTATATAAATAGTCTTTATTTATGCTTAACCAGGCTTCTAGATAGTTCTGGGGAGTAAAGGATCCTTCTTCCCCATAATCTAATGAATACATGAAGTTAAAGGGTTAAATACTTTGCATAATGCCCCAAGGACTCATCTGTAAGACAAGGATTAGAAACTAAGTCATGGGGGGTGCCTGGGTGGCTCAGTGGGTTAAAGCCTCTGCCTTTTGCTCAGGTCATGATCCCAGAGTCCTGGGATGGAGCCCTGCATTGGGCTCTCTGCTTGGCAGGGAGCCTGCTTCCCCCTGTCCCCCTCTGCCTGCCTCTCTGCCTGCTTGTGATCTCTATCAAATAAATAAATAAAAATCTTTAAAAAAAAAAAAAAAGAAAGAAAGAAACTAGGTCTTAGGGCACCTGGGTGGCTCAGTTGGTTAAACTTCTGACTCTTGGTTTTGGCTCAGGTCATGATTTCATGGGTAGTAAGATCAAGATTGTATCAGGCCCTGCACTCAGCCAGGAGTCTGCTTGAATATTCTCTCCCTCTGCCTCTCCCCCAACTCATGTGCACTCACTCTCTCTCTCTCTCTCTCAAATAAATAAATAAATAAATCTTAAAAAAAAAAAAAAGAAACTAGGTCTTATATATTGAGACCGACTTACTTAGGCTTTTGAGCCTGGATTCCTTTCTGTAGCATGGCAATGCAGGGCTGGGATCAATTCATAGTTTAAGAGCTGGACTGAAGGTCAGTTCACTTCTTGTTCATGAGTCTGATTAGTTGCACTGTATAAATTTTCTGAAGAGAGATTTCTGGAAGCAATTGTAGAAGCATCTTGTACCACCACCAGGTGGAAATGGATAGGATCTGACCTACATTGTCCAAAGAGAAGTGGTCATTAGAAAGAAGTTCTGCTTCCCCCTTGCTACCTCTTACTTCACGCACTGCCCCTCATTGTTCACTCTTCTCTCAAGTGTAAAATATAGGATCTCAGAAGGAAATGGTGCTGTCATCAGTTCTAAAATTGAACAGAATGTTTCCTCAGTTAATAAGTGGAAAAATTAACTTTAAAAAGTCTGTATGTAATTCTGTGAAATACCAAGACATTGATTTGTGGTCTGTTTTGCAATCATGTTTATATTAGTTATTTTTGAGATAATCGTGGTCATATTAAGCTTTCTAAATTTCTCTTAAGAATTATCCTAATTCTCTGATTAAGTAGAAAGAAAATATTTACACTCTTGAGATTAAAGTTCAAATTTTTGCCCTACCACTTACAAGCTCTGTGACCTTGGGCAATTTCCTCATTTGTAAAGTGGTGATAATAATCCCAGCCTTATCTGACTCCTAGGCTGGTTGGAAGGTTCAGTGAGATAATGTGCGTAAAAATAATTAGTAAACGTTCAGGGGTGTTACAAATGTTACTGTTCAAGTTTTGAAAGTCATTAAGACCTTCCCTGTTCACAACAATGATAATAAGCATTGATACAGGGTTACGTCTCTCCAAAGCTAGGATAGTGTCTGTGACACTCTGTGCCATTTTAGCATGCACTAATCTAGATCCACAGATAAGCCAATGAGCATTCTGATTGGTATGTTAGTTTGATCTCTTCATTTATACTTTTGGGAAAATACATGGATGTTTTATGTTAACAGTAGGTTTGTCTGGCTATAGCAGATAAAACCTAAAATAACATGGTTTGAACAAGTTAGAAGATTATTTCTCTTTTTATGGAAAAGAAGTCTGAAGATAGGCAGTCCATGGTTGGTCTGGTATGCTCAGCAATTCAGGCTTCCATCTTTTTGTTCCAACATCTTATCCAGAGTTTCCATCTTTTACCTCATGATCCATGGGGACTAAAGGAGATCTCTATTGTCCTCTGGGGTAAATGAAGGACATCTTTCAGCTGAATCAGTTCCATTTAAAAACTTTCTAGAATGGGCGCATGAGTGGCTCAGTGGGTTAAGCCTCTGCCTTTGGCTCAGGTCATGATCTCAGGGTCCTGGGATTGAGCCCCACATCGGGCTCTCCACTTGGTGGGGAGCCTGCTTCCTACCCCCCTCTCTCTGCCTGCCTCTCTGACTACTTGTGATCTCTCAGTCAAATAAATAAATAATTTATTTTTAAAAAAAACTTCCTAGAAGACCCACACAATACTGTGCTTATATTTTATAGCTTAGTCACATGACTAAAGTCTAGTTACACAAGAAAATGAGAAACTATGATCTTTATGCCAGTGGCCATGAGGCCAGGTAAAAACTGAAATATGTTTCTGAGGTCAGTTCACTTCTTATGAGAGGTTGCTGGGGTTGACAGCTAGCAGTCTTTGTCACAGCATTATATAAATATATGGACGTCTTCTGTTATGAATTGCCCTCCCCTTTCTTCCCCAACACATGCATATACACACATACACCCTTTACATTCATATAGGCCCTGGCTATTTAATTTTATTTCCTGGATAAATTAGCCCACCCTAGTGATCCTGTGCCCAGAGTTTCTTTTCTGGTGCCAATGCATGGTGATCGATACCAACTTTAGGAGAGTGGCCAACTGAGATCATTAAGCAGAAGGCTCTGTGGTCTTTTTTCAGTACAGCCAGTTGGTCAACAGAATAAATGGACTGTGTGTGTTCAGGAATATGGTTGATACTGCAAAAGACCCTTAGAGATACAAGACAGAGGCTTCCTCCTATATCTGATCTTAATAAATGGGGTCATCATATTCCCAAATGCCCAAGAAAGGAACCCAGAAAACATCCTAAACTCCCTCTCATCTTTTCTCATACCCAATCAATGAAAGAATTCTATCCCTCTTTTGTTTTGATCTGTCATTCTCATTGTTACTTCCCTAATTCAGGTCTTTGTTATTTCTGGCCTGGACTTTTTCAACAGCTGCTTGTCTTGTATCTATACCTCTATACTTGTATCTGTGCATTTCTCCCTTCAGTTCTACAGTGCTGCCACAGTAATCTTTCAGAAGTAGTAGTTACTTTCTTGCTCAAAATCCTTCAGTGGTTTCCCCAAATCTGTGCTTTTTTTTTTTTTTTACAGAGAGAGAGAGAGATCACTAGGAGGCAGAGAGGCAGGCAGAGAGAGAGAGAGAGGTGGGGGAAGCAGGCTCCCTGCTGAGTAGAGAGCCTGAAGCAAGGCTCGATCCCAGGACCCTGATCCCAGGACCCTGAGATCATGACCTGAGCTGAAGGGCAGAGGCTTAACCCACTGAGCCACCCAGGCACCCCCAAATCTGTGCTTCTTATAAGACCCTTTATAATGACAATGCTGTCTAGACTTATCTTTTAGCAGAACTGAACTATTTTTAGCTTTTCAGATCCAGCATGCAAATATGAAAAATATCTTCATCCTTCTGCCTGTGCTGATATGTCTCTACTGAATATCCTCCCTCAGCTTGTTCACATGGTAAATTCTTTTGCATCCTTTCCCAGCTTCAATGTTTCTCCTTCTTTTAAACTCTTTCTCCGAGGCAAAAAGCCACTCTTACTCTTTATACTTTTTACATATCTCCTTCATAACAATTATTATACTGTATTGTTAATTTGTATTGTTATAAAATTGTTAATTTGTATGTCTTCTTCTCCAAATAGATGGTAAGCTCCTCAAGGACAAAGACCATGCTTGGGTATTAAATAATTATTAAAAAAATAAAGGAATATCCTCAATTGCATTGTAATGCAGTTGAGGACAATAACAGATGAAATAAGTGTGACACACTGAGTCAGTGTGCAGTCAAGTGCTATGTGATAAGTATTAGGAGTTCAGGAAATAGAGGAGATCACTGGAGATTGGAAGAATTAGGGAAGGAATCAAAGAGAACATATCTTTAGTAGGGAGATAGCACAGTGATTTGGACCAGGAAAAGGAAAAATTCTAGGGACATATTTTTATGTTCAGCAGTGTTTGTATAAAGAAATATTTATAGGGGTGCCTGGCTGCTCAGTTGATAGAGCATGAGACTCTTTGGATTGTGAGTTCAGGCCCCACTTTGGGTGTGGAGCCTGCTTTAGTAAATACATACATACATACACACATACATACATAAATTTATAATGTCAAAACAAAGTACTACATTACATTTTGAAAAAATATAATAGTAAGTAAACCAAAAAGAAAAAAAAAGGACAAAGCCCTCAAAAATACAAGGGATATACTGGTTTAATTTGGAAGTCTCTTATCCGTAAATGTCTTTAGTTCCTTTTACTTTAGTTTTTTTCTTTTCTGAGGAAATCAAAGTCCCATTGTATAAATGCTTTATTAATACTACGTATCACTTATAAAAATCTGCATTGTCCCTGAAATATTATTCAGCCATGAGGGGGAATAAAAGCTTGCCATTTGCAACAACAGGGGTGGAGCTAGAGAGTATAATGCTAACCAAAATAAGTCAGAGATAGGCAAATACCATATGATTTGACTCATATGTGGAATTTAAGAAACAAAACAAAGGGGAAAAAAGAGAGAGAGAGACAAATCAAGAAACAGACTCTTAACTATAGAGAACAAACCAACGGTTAGCAGAGGGGAAGAGAGCTGCAAGATTGGGTTTAATAGGTGTTGGAATTAAGGAGGGCAGTTTGAATGGGCACAGGATGATGTATGGAACTGTTGAATCACCATATTGTACATGTGAAACTAATGTAACACTGTATGTTAACTATACTGAAATTATTAAAAACATTACTTAAGAAAAAGAAAAGAATCAGTAGGCAAAGAATTTGAATAGGCCTTTCTCAGTAGAAGACATACACATGGCTAATACATGAAAAAGTGCTCAATATTATTAATCACCAAAGAAATGCTTTGAAGTCATGAGATATCAATTCAAACTCACTAAGATGGCTAAAATAAAAAAGATGGGCAATAACATGTATTGGCAAGGATGTGGAGAAATTACACCCTCATATATGTCTGGTAGGGTTATAGAATAACGCAGCCACTTTTGAAAAGAGTTTGGCAAAAAAACGTACAGTTACCATATGATCAGCACCTCCACTCTTAAATATATGCCCATGAGAATGAAAAACATCCACCCAAGAATCTGTACATAAATATTCACAGCAGCATTGTTCATAGTAGCCAAATGGTGAATATAACTGGTGGATGAATAATCAAAAGTTGGTAAACTCATAGAATGCAATGTATTCAGTAAGAAAAAGAATGAAGTATTGACCAAGCCACAATAGAAATGAACCTCAAAAACATGATGCTAAGTGAAAGAAGCCAGTTACAAAAGACCATATTGCGTGATTTCATTTATAGAAAATGTCCGGACTAGACAGATGAGTAGAGACAAAAAGGTGAGTAGTTTCCAGGGGCTGGGAGAAGAGGGCATAGGAACTAACTGCAACCCTCCACTTGTTTTGGAGGGTTGAAAAAATGAAGAAATTAGGTAGTGGGGATGGTTGCGTGACACTTTAAAAAATATATATTTATTTGAGAGAGCTAGAGTACAAGTTGGGGGAGAGGCAGAGGGAGAGGGAGAAGCAGACTCCCTGCTGAACAGGGAGCCCAACATCAGGCTTGATCCCAGGACCCGGGGATCTTTACCTGAGCTGAAGGCAGACACTTCACCACCTGAGCCACCCAGGTGTCCCGCACAACTCTCTGAGTATACTAAATTGTATATGTTAAAAATTTATTTTTGAATTGTTTAATTGTATATGTTAAAAATTTTGTGGTAAGTGAATTATATCTCAATAAAACTACTACTAAAAGAAAAGAATCCTCTGGGATACCTGACTGGCTCAGTCAGTGGTGCATGCAACTCTTGATCTCAGGGTAATGAGTTCAAGTCCCATGTTGGGGATAGAGTTTATTTAATAAAGAAAAAAATAAAAGAAAGGAAAAAAAAAGAAAAGGATCCACATTTTCTCAACCTGCAATCTTTTTAACTGTGCACATACACAATATTAATATATGCTTATACATACATACTTGATATGCAATATACATAATGTACATATTGCATATGTGTTGACTAGTTCAAAAAATATATAACAAGGCATACATTGAGAGGAATTGTTTCTACTCTGTCCTAATTTACCCCTTTCTTCCTCTCTTGTGTTCTATAGACAACTGCTTTTATTCAACTGGCTCTTTTTTTCTTTTTTAAGATTTTATTTTTATTTATTTATTTTTTAAAATATCTTATTTTTATTTATTTATTTGACAGACAGAAATCAGAAGTAGGCAGAGAGGCAGGCAGAGAGAGAGGAGGAAGCAGGCTCACTGAGAGCAGAGAGCCCGACACGGGGCTCGATCCCAGGACCCTGGGATCATGACCTGAGCCGAAGGCAGAGGCTTTAACCCACTGAGCCACCCAGGCGCCCCTGAAGATTTTATTTTATTTTATTTATTTATTTTTTAAAAGATTTTATTTATTTATTTGTCAGATAGAGAGCACAGGAGCAAGCACAGGCAGACAGAGTGGCAGGCAGAGGCAGAGGGAGAAGCAGGCTCCCTGCTGAGCAAGGAGCCTGATGTGGGACTCGATCCCAGGACGCTGGAATCATGACCTGAGCTGAAGGCAGCCACTTAACCAACTGAGCCACCCAGGCGACCCTAAAGATTTTATTTTTAAGTAATCTGTACACCCAATGTAGGGCTTGAACTCACAACCCTGAGATCAAGAGTCGCACACTCTTCTGACTGAGCCAGCCAGGTGTCCCTCTACCAGCTCTTTTAAATCTGCAGGATATGATTATGTTTTGGTTCTCCCAAGTTTCCAGTACTGCTGAGGCTTGCCATTTTTTGTCCTGAAATGACCTTTTTCTTTACTTTTTCTAAAATAAATTCTTTTTCTGCCTTTATCATAAAGGCATGTAATTGCCTCCTTTGGTTGTCTCCAAATAAAGGTTTCAGCATATAATTCACTAGTCTGATTTTCAGTACTTAGATTATCTTCTAGCCAATCATTATAATAAATAAGGGTAACACTTTCTTTGTAATACTTATTATCACTTATCATAGCTCAAGAAAAAAATTATTTATAATTTTTCCTGGATTATGATTGGCACCAGAGATTTGAATAGACTATCAGTAGAATAAAAAAAGCCTGAATGATACAATTTGACTATTCCATTTAGAAGGTTAGGTCCATTCAGGGAATATGATAATGTATTAGAGAATAATTTGGTTTTGCCATGACTTATTTTGCTTGCTTTGTACAAAGAAAAACTTTGGCAACATGGTTATAGATGGAAATATGGAGAACTTCGGAATGCGTTTGAGCAAGCCCAGGTACTTTCCGTATTGAATCAAGAATGAAAAGAATGAGGAAAGACTTCAATTTCTTTTTTTTTTTTAAGTTTTATTTATTTACATAATCTCTACAACCCCATGTGGGGCTCAAACTCACAACCCCAAGATCCAGTCACATGCTTTTCCAACTGAGCCAGCCAGATGCCCCAGTGAGACAGCTAGGCGCCCCTTCAATTTCTTTATCTATAAAATGATGGTAGTTAAACGATATGATCTTAAAATCCTTCCACTCCTTAAGCTTGTGCAATTCAGGAGCAGTGGTGAGAATAGTAATGAAGTGATTGGCTACTGGTTCCAAGTTTAGTACAACCAAGAGAGGCCCGTGAAACAATCTGTGGGAGGACCTAAACGATTTCAAGTCCTGCTGAAGAGGAACAAACAGTGTGTTCAATGGAAATGGAGGAGGAAATGGAATTTTCGGGTCAGGGGATTTGATGGGCCATCGTGAAAGAAAGCCCACCATGTGCTCCTGGGAAGAAAGATGTGGGTTCTGGGTTTTGGTTTTTTTTTTGTGACATGTAGGTCATAAACTCTTCAGGGGGCTATAGATGAACCGTAGGAGGTTCTCAAATCCTCTAAATTATGCACAACATATTAAATTATATCCATTTTTCTGTGAGAAAGTATTTTCAGCTTCATATAGATTCTTATCATAACCCAAGGGAAAAAAAACCATTCACTCTTAAAAATGAATGGTAAAGACTCTTAATGATGAAAATGGAGAAAGAGGGACACCTCAGTGGCCTTGCAGTGGGTGAATATGGTCATTGTGATATTTTCAGCATCGGCTAGGTTTCAGTCATAAGACCTAGAAGTGAAGGGTGAGAAAAATGTGTAGGAAGAGTCAGAATTTGCCGTAAGGCAGTTTTGAGTCTTGGCTGGCCATTATTAGCTTTGTGACCGTGGGCAAGTTTATAACCCCCATAAGGCTCAGTTTCCTCATGTGTAAAATGGGGCTAGTAAGTATCTACCTTAAATGGTGGTTGTGAAGACAAAATGAGACAACACAGGTTGAGCACATACGACAGTGCTTGGCGTTTGGTAGGTATTTGGTAAACCTCTCCCCTCACAGGGTTTTGGTTTTGTGTATCTGGTCCTCAGTAAGTCCATCTTCAGAGAACAGCTCAGTGATGCTCACACTCAAGAATATCCTGTCTTATTAAGTGGTCAGTGTAGAGGTTCTTTCCCATGCAGACTTGCCAGCCGGGTGTGTAAAAAACCCACATTGGACGTGTTGCCTGGCAGCACGTGGCCCTGAGTGGCGGTACATGGCTTGCATTGTAATGTCATCAGTGCAGGGCCAGCTGGCCGAGCGTGTCCTGCCGCATGGGCTAGGGACTCCGTCCCCAACAAAACAGCAGCTCGCACTAGGGTTAACAGAAAATGACAAACCAGGCATGGATGAGGGAGGCGCCAGCAGAGCAGCGGGATGTCCTTTGATTTGCTTCTGTTATTTGCATGTCTTTCTTGTGATGTCTGTGAAATGTTCAGAATGACAAAGTTTTTAAAAGACCTGCTGACTCCGCCTGAAAAATGTGAAAAACCTCCCGTTTAGAGACCTATTATGTCCAGCTAGCCTGCATTTTCTATATCTTTTTCTTCATTTTTTATTAATGCAAACATTTGCATGAAGACAGAACCTTTGTTTCGTAGAGAGTTCATCTGCCCCTGCTGCTTACTGGCCCTGCCATGCGAGAGCACAACAGAACCTTTGTTACGCTTTCAGCAAAGCTGTTTATGAACGGTGGCTTACTGAGGACTGCTTCCTGTGCTGTGTGCTTCCATTTTGTCTCAAAAGAAAAAAAAGAAAATAGTTCTTAGGAGTAAAAAGAATTTGGACTTTCTTTTATTCAAGTCTTGGATGTTGAAATGACAAGTAGCCCCAAATTTGTGAGGAACTGGTAATTGCACCGAATGCATTTTTTCACTTTACCTTGAACATAATGAGGCCCTTAGTAACAATGGACAGAGCAAGTGTTTTCTCATTGGAATAGAGGGAAGGAACAGTAAAAAGGCAACAGAAAGAGGGGTTGAGAACAGGACAAAAGTGGCTTCCTGTCAGAACCCTAATATTGTAGCAGAATGTGTTTTGGTACTTAGTGTTTCCCACCTGGGAGGCGCAGTCCTGAAGTGGTTGAGTTGAATAAAGAATAGGACCACAGTGTATAAATAATGATACGGTTTACGTATTCATCCAGTAAATATTTGAATGACTGGTATGTGAAGACACTGAATGGTCCTGAGTGTTAAAGGGGATAAAAGATAAATGAGTCATGGCAACTCCTATTCTGTGAGGAGGCGGAAGTCTAACAAAGAAGATAACACATGTATAACAGAAATAACTCTGTATCAAGGTAGAAAGTGCCATTGGAGATATTTAAAATAGGTGTTAGGGAATTCAGGAAAAGGAAGGTTGCTTCAGGGTCGGAGAGAATCAGGGAAAGCTTCACGGAGAAGGTGGCATCTGACTTGAGCCTGGAGGGAAAAGTAGGCTTGGACGTTGCAACGTAGCTGTACGTGAGGAGTCAAAAATTATGTTGGTCTGGTAAAACAGATCCCAAAGTATATTTTTATAGGGTATTTTGGTGTTTGACACTAGTAATTTAGATGCTATGGTGAGTGTTGGCATGTGTTTTCTATGTGGCTAAATTAAGGCCAGACCAGCCTATGCTGTTCCAGTCATTCACCCCGTTGACTTTTGTGCCCTTTGACCTAGGCCTCTGGAGCTTCTATAAATATCTACAATAGCATCTTTACTTTCATAACAAAAATAGAAACTCAAAGGGATTATTGGGAATTATTACAGCCATATCCCATAAGCAGGGTGCAGACATAGTTCTGAGTGGGGATTTGACATGTGAGACTCATGGTTGAAAGAGAATTCCCACCTTCATACAGAGGCAATATTAAACAGAAAGGAGAGGATCAGGAATTCTAAGCCTGTGAGTTTTCAGCTACCTTAAATTAGAACTCATTTCTGTATCTTTCTACCATTAGACTAAATGAGGTCCTGTTAGTGTTATAAGAGTTACTAATTTTTATGAGATGGTTTGAATATAAAATGACAAGTAATTGATAAGGTACTGCATTAGTATCTTGTTGCATTAATAACGCTAATCTGTATATTCGTGGTTAATTGTATATCACCAAATATAACTGTTAATAATTTGTAAAGGCATGGTTTTCCCCAAAGGCTACAACTTTTTTTTTTTTTAAGATTTTATTTATTTTTTTGACAGAGATCACAAGCAGGCAGAGAGGCAGGCAGAGAGAGAGGGAAGCAGACTCCCTGCTGAGCAGAGAGCCTGCGGGGCTTGATCCCAGGACCCTGGGATCATGACCTGAGCTTAAGGCAGAGGCTTTTAACCCACTGAGCCACCCAGGCACCCCAAGGCTACAACTTTTGCTGACCGCATAGCACAATTAATTTTTGCCTTGTAGATTAAAAAAATTTTTTTTAAGATTTGTATATTTATTTTAGAGAGAGAGAGAGAGAGCACGAGCAGGAGGGGCAGAGGGAGAAGGAGAGAGAACCTCAAGCAGGCTTCACGCTGAGCTCGGAGTCTGACGTGGGGCTTGATCTCACAACCTTGAGATCACAACCTGAGGTGAAACCAAGAGTCAGGCACTTAACTGACTGTGCCTCACAGGTGCCCTTGCCTTGTAACATTAGTACTTCCCTACCTGACATGACATTAGGAGTGGCACTTGATTTATTCCGTGTTTGTCAATTTATAGGGTTTTATTTAACCTGGGGTGCCTTTTGGAAAATAGTTTTATGACTGTTTATGGAGTTGATTTGATAACAATGCTACTCTATGAATAACTTTTTTTTTTAAGATTTTATTTATTTATTTGACAGACAGAGATCACAAGTAGGCAGAGAGGCAGGCAGAGAGAGAGGGAGAAGCAAGCTCCTTGCCGAGCAGAGAGCCCGATGTGGGGCTCAATCCCAGGACCCTGGGATCATGACCTGAGCCGAAAGCAGAGGCTTTAACCCACTGAGCCACCCAGGCGCCCCTGAATAACTATTTTTGCAAAGCTATTATCATGACGGTTATTACTTGGGTTCTTCATGTGTCCCTAGACTGTAGCTGTGGGACACTTCAGTGCCACTTTGGATTTCTCTGACATTCAGGAAGTACATTTTGTTATGGTCAGCTAGCTGAGTGCTTTGAGTTTGGATCTCTGTAAATCCTCTTTAAAAAAATTTTTTTGGGGGCGCTTGGGTGGCTCAGTGGGTTAAGCCTCTGCCTTCAGCTCAGGTCATGATCTCAGGGTCCTGGGATCGAGTCCCAAATGGGGTTCTCTGCTCAGCGGGGAGCCTGCTTCCTCCTCTCTCTCTGCCTGCCTCTCTGCCTGCTTGTGATCTCTCTCTGTCAAATAAATAAGTGAAATCTTAAAAAAAATTTTTTTTCCTCTAACCTACTAGTAGGTTAGTAGGTTAGACGTACTAATTCTATATTATGAGACTTAGACTAGAAATACTGAAGAAATAGGGTTTAAGTAATGAGCCTTAATTGACATCCCCCAAATATAACAAATCACCAGTTTTAGGAAGAAAAGAAGAAGGAAGAATTAATGGCTGACTAGAGACTGTCCAAATGTCAAAGCAGTCAGCTTTGCACAGCTGTTAGCTTATATAATACCTCTATTGGTTGAGGGGAGTGGACTTCAGTTTTTTATCCTCCACTTTACATAAAGATCTTTAGTAACCTCTTGTTTTCTGGTTGTCACAGGTGATGTTAACATATGTGTAATGCTTTGTTTGCCCTCAGTGTGTCTTTTAGCATTTAAGTTTGATTAGCTCTATAGCAGAAATGTGGTGGTTTGGATGCCCAAATGCATTGTATTAGTTTTGTCTGTTTTGTAATTAACTATTACTGTAAACGATCTTTCCTTAATTTGTAACTCTGTCCTTAGAAAATTCCACTTGATATATGTCGTGTGGCATAGCTCTTTATATATACATATGTATATATATATACATATGTGTATATATATATATATATATTTTTTTAAATTTATTTATTTGAGAGAGAGAGTGCCCAAGCAGGGGAAGGGCAGAGGGAGAGGGAGACGCCCACTGAGCATGGAACCTGATGCAAGTCTCAGTTTTTTAGTATATGTGCTGCCGAAGCGAGCACCTGACGCAAGTCTCAATCCCAGGATTCCGGGATCATGACCTGAGCCCAAGGCAGACATTTAATGACTGAGCCACCCGGGTGCCCCATGGCATAGCTCTTTAAGGGCTGCACTATAGTACAGTCCTGTCCATAGGCCTGGATTCAGATCCTGTCTCTGCTACTCACCAGACCATTAACATTTAGGTAAATTACATATCTGAGTCTTCCTATTTTTCATCTATAAAATGAAGATAAAAGTACCCATCTCATAAGTCTGTTCTGAGAACTAAATGAATCAATGCCCATAAAATGCTTAGAAGACTGTCTTGCACAAAGAGCTTAATAAATGTTAGCTGTTGTTATTATTACATTTATAGGTCTAACTACCATTAAGCAGACCCCGTAATGATCAAGAGCTATTAAAGGAGGGAAGCCTCCTACGTTTATATCAAGGATGTTTATCAGGATATTCATATGCAATGTGTGATTCACTTACAATTTTTTCTGAGTGCCCAAAGTTAAACTTAACATACAGCTGTTTCATATTTGGAGCTAGTTAATGTTTGAAGGGGCCTGATTTGGGGTTAACACTATAACTTGATTTTTCTCTACTCTTAAGTTTTAGTTTTTTTTTATTATGCTCACTATGTTAACTGTGAATTAGTTATTTGGTAAGGGACACGATTACTTAAAGATCATATTAGAAAAAAATATAAGATAGTTGGTTTATACACTTGGAATAGAGAGGGCCTGTCTGAACAATACACAAAACATAAAAGTCACAATAAAATACTTCTGGCTGTTTCAACAGTTAAAATGTCTATACAATGAAAGATGCCACAAACAAATTAGAGGAAAAGCCATAAGGTAGATGTATATATTTGCAAAATATATAAAATTAGGGAAAAAGCCCTACAAATCAGTGAAGAAAAAACAACCAGAGAGAAAAATGGGCAAAAGATACTAGCAGATCATTCACAGAAGAGATACAAATAAACATGAAAATATACTTAACTTTATTTCTACTTAAGAAGACTAAAATTAAAACAACAGTGAGAAGCTATATTATAGCTGTTAAATTGGCAAAATTACAAAGTTTTAGACCAAGGATAGTGAAAACAGATATTCTTACGGCTGGGAAGAATGTAAATTGGAATAATCCTTTGTAAGGCAATTGTGTGTATCTAAGTAAACGTGAAGATGTGGAGAAAGGGAACCCTTGGGCACTACTGGTGGGATTATGAACTGGTATAGCCACTATGGAAAACAGTATGGAAGATATTAAAAAAATTAAACATAGAACTACCATATGATCCAGCAATTCCACTTATGGGAATATATCCAAAGGAAATGAAAACACTAAATTGAAAAGCTATCTGCCCCTCAGTGTTCAGTGCTGCATCATTTACAATAGTCAAGACATGGGAACAACCTAAGTGTCCATCGATGGATAAATGGATAAAGAAGTCGTGGTGTGTTAACATCACTGGGCATCAGGGAAATGCAGATCAAAACCACAGTGAGATACCACCTCACACCAGTCAGAATGGCTAAAATTAACAAGTCAGGAAATGACAGGTGTTGGCGAGGATGCGGAGAAAGGGGAACCCTCCTACACTGTTGGTGGGAATGCAAGCTGGTGCAACCACTCTGGAAAACAGTATGGAGGTTCTTCAAAAAGTTGAAAATAGAGCTACCCTATGACCCAGCCATCGCACTACTGGGTATTTACCCTAAAGATACAAATGTAGTGATCTGAGGGGGTATGTGCACCAGAATGTTTATAACAGCAATGTCCACAATATCCAAACTATGGAAAGGGCCTAGATGGCCATCAACAGATGAATGGATAAAGAAGATGTGCATATATATATATGCACATACACAATGGAATACTATGCAGCCATCAAAAGAAACAAAAGCTTGTCATTTGCCATGATGTGGCTAGAACTACAGGGTATTATGCTGAGCGAAATAAGTCAATCAGAGAAACACAATTATCATATGAACTCCCTGATATGAGGAAGTTGAGAGGCAGGGCGTGGGGGGGGTGTCGTGGGGGGTAGGGAAGGAAAAAATGAGACAAGATGGGATAGGGAGGGAGACAAACCTTAAGAGACTCTTAATCCCATGAAACAGACTGAGGGTTGCTGGGGGGTAGGGATAGGGTGGTTGGGTTATGGACTTTGGGGAGGGTATGTGCTATGGGGAGTGCTGTAAAATGTGTAAGCCTGATGATTCACAGACCTGTACCCCTAGGGCAAATAATACATTATGTGTTAATAAAAAAAAAAAAAAAGAAGTTGTGGTCTGTATATATAATGGAATATTATCCAGCTACAAAAAATGAGGAAATCCTACATGGATGGATCTTGAAGGCATTATGCTAAGTGAAATGAGTCAGAGAAAGACACATACTGTATGATTTCACTTATATATGGAATCTAAAAACAAACAACAAAAAACAAAAACCCAAACTCATTGAAGAAGAGATCTGCCATGTGATTGTCAGAGGCAGAGGAGGAGAGGGAATTAGAGGAAGGTGGTAGGGAGGCAGGGTGCAGATTTCCAGTTATAACATAAATGAGTACTGGGGAGGTAACCTATAGCATAATGACTATAGTTACCACTGCTGTATGGTACATGGGAAAGTGGTTAAGAGAGTAAATCCTAAGAGTTCTCATCATAAGGAGAAAAATGTTTTTTCTTCTTCCTTTTCTTTTTATTTTATCTGTATGGTGAATGTTAGCAGAACCTATTATGACAATCATTTCACAATATATGTAAATCAAACCGTCATGCTGTATGCCTTAAGCTTATACGATGATGTTTATCAATTATTTCTTAATAAAACTGGAAGAAAGTCCACGAAGATAATGTGGCATGCCAATTCCATAGAAAAACTCTTTCACATATGCACAGGAAACATATAAGAATATTCAACACAACCAGGTTTACTATCATGAAAGTAAGGAAACAGCCTAAATATTTATCAGTAGAGAAATATTTGCCATTGAGAAATACTGCAAGGGTAATTTGTTTTCGTATCATTTTAGAAAAGATCTCTAGGCATGGTTGAGCGAAAAAAGCAAGGTTCAGAGAAAAGTATATGTCATTTATTTTAAAACAAAACTAAACGCAGCTCAAAAATTATGTATTTCTATATTTTTTTAAAGTATGCATACCAAACTGACAACTGTTACCAATGGGAACTGGGGTTGGTTTTTAACTTTCTCTGTACTGTTTGAATCTTTAAAAATAATTACATGTGTAAAAAAAAAAATTACATGAGTAATTAGAAATAAACTTTTTTTATAATTTAAAGATCATATAAGTAATTTAACTGTCTGATTTACCAATTTAAGCTTCTTTTCTAGTTTTTACATGGATAGCCAGCAATTTCTAGATAATACAGTACAAAATGGGACACATTATAAGGTTTTGGGTTTTTCTTACTATGTTTTGCTTTTGTTTTTGTTTTTGAGAGGTTATGTGTTATAGTGGAAGAACATAGGCTTTGGAGTAAAATCTAAATTTAAATCCTGGATCAGCCATCCATTAAGATTTTAGCAGGTTCCTTAACCTCTCTGAGCTTCAAGAAAGTCTATTACTTACCTCATTGAGTTGTGTAAGGATTACATGTGCTGGTTTTCCTCATTTCCCATCTCCGTTGGTCAGAGGAAATTGGTCTAGTGTGGTCTAAGATCAAAGATGGTCTTCTGTGGGTAATAAAGTATTTCACCAGAACATGCTATATCCCTGGATCAGGACATACATGTAAAGATGGAGAAGATCTATTAACTTTTTAAACCAGTAAACTATCTATTTGTACTTCACAAGATCAAATCAAATCAATTCATGTTAGTGACTTATAAATGATCTTGAAGGTTCTAAGCAGTTTTTACATGACAAGTTGTTTGGTGAACAGGGTTACATTTCTTATCTCAGAGAACAGTCTTAATTAATTCAACATTTATGCCAGCCAGCATCTTAATTTCAAGAGGCTTCAAAGACTAAAATGTGTCTCAGAAAGACTCTGGCAAGGGAGGAAAAAGCCAGATTTAAAGTTGAATATATGTATATGCTATGCTTTTCGCTTACACTGCTGTGCTCTTGTATGTGTCTATTAATATCACACGTAGTAATTCATATGAATATTTTTCTGGCGAGACTTGTTTATTCTAGTATAGGACTCTGTATTAAATAATAATAACAAAATGAGTGGTCTAATTAATGTAGGTGGAAATTCTAGTCCCCTTAAGCAATAATTTCCAAATGGGACCCTTTATTTGATTGCAAAACAAACAAGCTAATACTTTGATGGTATTTATGCTTGGGAAGAGAGTTAAAAAGAAATAGTTCTGGACTTTCCCCATGTAAATTAGAGCCTCCTGAGTAATTAGCAGTTAATAAGTGAATGCTTCCTACAAGTTTAAAGGTTATAACCAAAATGGGCATATGCTTAGGTATATTACTGTATGTATAAAGTTTATATAGCCTAGGAATCCCTGAAGATAATTTGTAAACATCCTTGGTTGGATGAGCAGAACTTTAAATAAGTGAGTGGGGGGCTATAGTAAATTGGTTGCTTGATGGTTATTATTAGCGTTGAAAATCTACTGTCTTCTGAGTTTTGCGATGTCTGGGAGTGGTACATAGTAACAACTGTAGTAATAACAATAATAAAAATAATCGCTAATATTTAGTGCATACTTAACTATGTGCTATGGGGAGTTTTGGCCAGGATTATTACATACATTGTTTTCTTTAATTCTCACTACAAGCTTAGGTGGTAGGTACTATTCCCCAATTTTATAGAAAAGGGCAGAGAGATTATGTAGCTTCCTTAAAGTCACACTGTTAGTGTCAGAGCTAGAAATCAAGTCCAGATCAACCTGACTTTGGAGCCCATGTTCCATTTTTGTTTGTTTGTTTGTTTTGTTTTTAAGATTTCATTTATTTGTTTGAGAGAGAGAGACAGCGAGGAGAGCAGGAGCTTAGCAGGAGGAGTGGGAGAAGGAAAAGCAGACTTCCTGTCAAGCAGGGAGCCCAATGTGGGGCTCGATTCCAGGACCCTGGGATCACGACCTGAGCTGAAGGCAGAGGTTTAACGACTCAGCCATCCAGGCGTCCCAGAGCCCGATTTCTTAATCGTTGCAAAAAATTGCTGTGTCATTACTGTAGAATCAGTATGTAGCCATAATAATATAATCACTAATGTGTTACTTTTTGCATATACCAAATATTTTCCAATGAAGTAGTTTATCATTAGTCATATCATTCCTGGTATAATACCCATTTTATAGCAGGAGTGACTGTGGTATAAAGAAATTAAATGATCAGCAGGAGGCCATTACACAGAACCAAGAAGTTTCTGATCCACATGGCCTTTATTTGAGAGGCTCATATAACGATCAATCATACAGAGTTACTTGTATTTCATTTAAATTTTTCAGTGCAGCATGTTGAAGTTATAAGTGCTTATCTCAGAGAGCGATGCTATCAGAACAAGACAGGGACCTTGGGGCTTCATGAGGATTTCAGAACAATAGAGCCTTATTGGTACATGTTAGAAAAGTTAATCCTGGGTTTGTTGTAGGAATCACGGCAAAACAGAAGAAGAAAAGTCAAACTGAAACGTTTTTTCTTTTCCAAAGAGGGCAACTAAGGTGCCCAGATATCTTTGCCCTCAGGGGTGCAGGTGTGCTGTTTTTATTCTTTAATCATTCACATAAATTAAAGCCTATTCCTTTGCATTTAAAAAATAATATAAAACGACACTCTCCGTGTTTTATTGCCAGGCAAGAGCTTTGAACTTGTCTCATTGAAGTTTGATAAGCTGCCAGGATTTTCCAGGGTTGGGTGGTGCCCACAGAGGGAACACTGGACTGATCAGAGCTGCAGGTGAAGGAAAGCACCAGAGAGTATCGGTTAGACGGAGCTCCTCGCACTTGGCTTGTGGGAAATTCTCTGCAGAGAGGAACTTTTCCCTGCTTTTTCTGGCTCTTCCTAGCGGCTTCCCTTCACCCACAAATAAAAAGGGCACCAGGGCTTTCTGTTTCCACATTGTGAACAAGGAATGGGGGGAGACTACTTCATGGTGGAGTGGTTCTTTATAAGAAACTTTGAAATTCGATGACAAATTCTCACTTCACACGAAATGCTGATTGGCATGCACACCTACGCAGGCAGGGATAAGACAGGCCGGCACACGTGCGTGCACACACACACACACACACATTCACAGTCACAAATGGACATATTCCTCAGATGATTTTACTATCAACATATGCCCCTGCCTTTGTGCTTTATGTGAAATAAAGATCATATTTACTGGAAAACTGATTACACAGGGTGTTAATGATGAGGCAATATGCTATAGTGTTTGGAGCATGGGTTCTTGGTTTGAGTCTTGGCTTTTCTTCTCACTAGCTTGGCTGTGTGATCTTGAGCAAGCTACTTTGATTCTATAAATATCTTTCTCCCATTTGTAAAATGCAGGTACACAAAATATGTATGTATCATAGGATTGTGGCAAAGACTAAATAAAATGAGCACAGTATCTCACATATTGCTCACTAAGTTGCACAGGTGCTCCAAGTTGGTGTCATTATTGTTATCATTATTATGTATAATATTGTTAAACTCCATAAACATCAGATTGGTAGATGAATGTTAAAGAGACATAGTCCTTTTTCTTTCTTCCTTCCTTCCTTTCTTTCCCCATGCCCCTACCTTTTTTTTGGTGCAAAGTCGTTTTCCAGAAAATTTCTCCTCTTTCCCACCCCCAGAAGGACAAAAGTACTTTGATTCTAATTGCTCTGAAAATATTTCTCCCTTAAAGGGCCTTCACATTGACATTTAGTCCCTGAAGTCAGGGAGGAGAAGCAGCAGGATTTGCAACTAAGTAGAGCTCTTTTCATTTCTACCATCAAATCAAAAACAAAATCCAAAACACTCTAATCCTGTATTAGCTTTAAGTAGATCTAAGTCAAAGAAAGTCCATCTAGTGCAAGGAAGGAAACTTTTTTTAAAAAAATTTTTATTTATTTGAGAGAGAGTGTGTGCGCATGAGTGGGGTTAGGGAGCAGAGGGAGAAGTAGACTTTCTGCTGAGCAGGGAGTCCAACACAGGGCTTTATCCTAGGACCCCAGGATCATGACCTGAGTGGAAGGCAAACACCTAACCCACTGAGCCACCCAGGTGCCCCAGAAGGAATCTTTTTATAAGACTAGGATGAGTGGGTGGAAGAAGGAAAGGAGAATACAGAGGTGACAGTGTTGCTGATTTTAATGTGACTTTGACCATTTTCTTCCCAATTTAGTATATATTAAAGTATTAAACGATGAATGCCAGAAATTGGCATGTGTTATCTCTTCACTCTGTTTTGGCCATTTCTTGGAGAGAGTTTTCCAGTTGGATAATCTGTTTATGAAGCATTGATTTTATTTTCATCTCTTTTTGGGGGGTGGGGGGCTAGAGAATGTTTGCAGTGTATTAATACTTGTTAGCTTTGGGAAGCACTTGTATTGACAGAATAAATCACAGAATGTAAGTCATCCATCTGAACTTTAGGCCCATGCAAATGTGGTGAAACCTTATGTCACCATTGTCAAATGAAGACTCTCCCGAGTACAGCTTGTTTAGATAAACTTACTTACTTTTTAAGTTTCACTAGACTGCCAGGACTTCAGGAATGGTTTTTTGAAGTACCTTTTTTTAGGGGTGGTGGAGGGGCAGAGGGAGAGGGAGAGAGAATCCTAAGCAGGCTCCATGCCCAGTGCAGAGCCCGACACAAGGGCTCAATCTCACAACCCTAAGATCATGACCTGAGCCAAAATCAAGAGTTGGACGCTTAACCGACTGAGCTGCCTGGGTGCCCCTTGAAGTACCTGATTTTTAATAAATTTTAGGTAATTCCCCCATATTTTCCTGAGGGATGAAACTACAAAAGAGCCAGAGTGCATCTTGGTAACAACTTTGTGGAATTGCTTTTTGACAAGATGTTCATTACTTATGAGGTTTTTTTGGTTCTTGCTGCTCCAAAAGAAAGGTTTTCTTTGTTTGTTTGGTTTGTTTTTAAATTTTTGGATGGAAAATGGAAATACTGAATTGGAAATTTCTATGTGAAGTATGCCAGGTTACCATTATTGTTCCTCAAAATAAAATTCAGAGAAAGGAACAACATTTGTTGAGCACATGTTGTAATGGAAGCTCTAGCCTATGTCGCTTACTGAACTAAACCCCCAATAGACCTTTGAGATAGACTCTTACAAGGGACTATAGTATTTTACATGCATTATCTTATTCAACTCGTATAACCCTATGATGTAGGAACTACTAATATTATTATTATGAATAGTAATAGTATTATTTTTTTAAAGATTTTTATTTATTTATTTCACAGACAGAGATCATAAGTAGGCAGAGAGAGGAAGGGAAGGAGGCTTCCTGCTGAGCAGAGAGCCTGATGAGCCCAGAGAGCACCCTGGGATCATGACCTGAGCTGAAGACAGAGGCTTTAACCCACTGAGCCACCCAGGTGCCCCGAATAGTAATAGTATTATTATCCACATTTCACAGTGAGGAAATAGGCATGGAGAGTCATTTGCTCAAAGTCACGCAGCTAGGAATTGGTAGGGCTGACAATGGAACTATGGTTCTCTCTGAACTCTAAAGCCCAAGGTCTAAATCAGTGATTCTTAAACTTCCAGGTACATAAGAAGCATGAATGGTCCTTGTTAAAAATTACTGGGCTCCATGAAAAGTACAGCATAGGGAATATAGTCAATAATATTGCAGTAACATTGTATGGTGACGTGATACTTAGTGTGGTGAGCATTGAGTAATATGTAGAATTGTCAAAGCACTGTGTTGTACATTTGAAACATGGCATATAATGTTATATTTAAAAGTTTCTAAAAAAAAACAACAACAACTTTTTTGGGGGGCACCTGTATGGCTCAGTGGGTTAAGCCTCTGCCTTCGGCTCAGGTCATGATCTCAGGGTCCTAGGATCAGGACCCTGATCCTAGAGCCCCACATCAGGCTCTCTGCTCAGCAGGGAGCCTGCATCCCAAACCTCTCTCTTCCTCTGCCTGTCTCTCTGCCTACTTGTGATCTCTGACTGTCAAATAAATAAATAAAACCTTTAAAAAAAAAACACTTTTTTTTTTTTTTTAAGAATTATTGGGCTCCAGGTAGAAATTTAAGGTCACTAAGTCTGGAATGGTGTCAGATTACAAATCTATATTTTAACAAGGTATCTTGGGTGATTCAGATCAAGAAGTTGATTAACCATATTTTGAGAGAAAGCTAAATTATGTTTCTTTCCACACCTGATAAAGCAGAAAACAGGTGTAGGTTAAATAACTATCTAAGATAAAGCTACCAAAGACAGAGCCATGATTCAAACCAAGGTCTTTCTAATTCTAATACACCCTTTATTACAAGCCCATGATTAATTCACACATTTTCCCATCACAACAAATGCAGAAAATGTGATTTCTGGTAAATCAAGCCACACAGATTTCATGGTCCTAAGGCTCATAACTTTTAGCATCATTACTGACATTTTCATTAAATTTCCTTAAATTTTTCCATGACTTTTTTTGGTGGTTGTTAAGGAATTGCGTCTTCTTGGCCAGCAGATCACCCACACTTCAGGCATGGCATCACAACCCCCTGGGTTAAGCTCCTGAGACATGCAGAAGTGGAAGAGAGTAGAAGGAGGTAGAAAGACAAGAATTCCCAGGTGTAGCTAAACGGTGCTAAAGCTCCTCACCCTCATTAATGTCACCCTCCACTGAAATGGGGAGTGAAGAGTTAATATTAATAATAATAGCCAACCCAATGGCAATGGGTCATGTTCTACATTGTCTCCCATTCTACCCTTTGAGACCAGAGCTCAGTTAGGACAAGCAAGTTTGCTTTGCCTATTCCAGTCCACTCTTTAGGGCAGAACCAATATCTTGATTGACTTTCATGGCTTACTACTGGGACTGGGAAGACTTATTTTTTTCTTTGTCTCTCACTTTCTCTTTCTGTCTTGATTTTTTTTTTTTTTTTTTTTTTTTAGCACAGCGACATGTCCTCACGTATATGGAGGATGCAGTGTGCCAGCTTTTAGAGAATAAGGAAGATATTAGCCAGTACGGCGTTGCCAGGTTCTTCACTGAATAGTAAGTACCTGTTTTGCCAGTTGGGTGAGCCCAGAAGAAGCACTAAGAAGCAGGCAAGGTGCATGAAAAATAGAGCAGGGTATTGCTACTGATGTAGTGGCAGTGAATGGTTAGTTTTGGTGGGTTGGTGAGGGCTGCCCAAACATGTTTTGGAACATACCTTTGGTGCAGCTAGTTTTTTTTTAAAGATTTTATTTATTTATTTGAGAGAGAGAGACAGAGTGAGACAGCATGAGAGGGGAGGTCAGAGGGAGAAGCAGACTCCCCATGGAGCTGGGAGCCTGATGTGGGACTCGATCCCAGGACTCTGGGATCGTGACCTGAGCCGAAGGCAGTTGCTTAACCAACTGAGCCACCCAGGTGCCCCTGGTGCAGCTAGTTTTGTCCAGTGATACGTCTCCTGAGTGGTTATGACAATAGTATCCCAAGAACTAATTGTTTGATCTGTTAGCTCTATTTCTTTAGGTCCCTCCTATAATTTTTAACTTTCTCCATCATTCAGAATGCTTACTGTGATTGCCTTTCATCACGGTTCTCTTAGCCTGTGCTTTTCATAGCTGGTTTTTCTCATGGAAAAACCATGCTTAGGATGATTTGCTTCTGCAGTTTTCTTTCTACATCTACAGGACGCTGTGTCAATCAGCTAATGATTTTAAAGTATTCATAGGGGCAGAATAGCTTTCATATTATGCTTCTTTGTAAAGCATGCTTGGAGTGTGTAAAAATCAAAGTGATTACTACTTTTTAATGTCACAGAACTGTTCTTAGGCCGAAAGAGAATCTGTTTTGAATTCCTTGGTCTTCATGAAAGGGTGTGCTAGAGAAATACACAATGTTATTTTTATTCCCAAAATGCCGTCACATATTTGTATAATCATTTGGATTCTCCTTCCATTTTTTTATGGTTTATTGGGAACATTCTAAGGAAGAATAACCTTTAGCAGGCTTTTTTAAAAAAAGGTTTTATTTATTTATTTGAGAGAAAGAAACAGAGAGTGAGAGAGTGAGCACCAGTGAGGTTGGGAGGAAGAAACAGGCTTCCCTCTGAGCAATGAGCCCCAAAAGCAGAAGCTTAACCAGCTGAGCCATCCAGCATCCTAACAGGCTTCTACTTAAGGGGAATCATGAATCCAAGTCTATCCTCCTTGAAAATATATTTTTTCCTTTCTATTCTCTACAGCTTCCTTAAAGATCAGACAGTTGTTCTAATGGCCTAAACTTGGGTTGCTGTTGGGGGATTCTTGACTCTCCCTAGCTTTTTTGCCAAGCTATGGTAATAATATATACATGGCAATGTATGTTACATATGGCAATATATACAAATAAAGTCTAGATTTCTAATGGATTGGAATTTCAAGTCCCTGGGAAAAACAGTCTCCCCAGGAGCAGAGCCTGTCCCTTTTCCCAGTTCTCTAAAGGAGGATCAGGGAAGGAATCGTGTTCTCATGGTGTAGGCTGAAGCAAATGAGGTGGGCAGGGAATAAAGATTGAGAATGAATAGCCTCACTTGCTCTTAAAGAACTGACAAGCCTGGGGGTCAAGTTTCTAGGCCATTTAATCTGTACCAGCACTCTTGAGGCTCCTTGCCAAGTGAAATATGATTCTTCTGGGGGCAATGCTTCTTCCTGGTTTTTTCCATTTTACTCTACCTCCCCCACCCTCCAAATCCTTTATAAGTCTTTCCTATCACACTGGTTCCTTGAGGACAGACATCATTGTCTCTCCATCTTTGTGTTCTTAGTGGCTGGCACAATGTTTAGCGCATAACAGATGTTAGGTGACTGTTGAATATACAGCTGTATCTATATTTTAAGTTACTACACACTATTTGCTTTTGTTCTTGTTAGTAATATGGACGTTCTCTTGATTTTTCTCTCATTATTATTGATTTTTTTTTTTTTAGATTTTATTTATTTATTCGATAGACAGAGATCACAAGTAGGCAGAGAGGCAGGCAGAGAGAGGGAGAAGCAGGCTCCCTGCTGAACAGAGAGCCCAATGCGGGGCTCCATCCCAAGACCCTGAGATCATGACCTGACCTGAAGGCAGAGGCTTAACCCTCTGAGCCACCCAGGCGCCCTTATTGATTCTTTTTGATTAAGCTCTATGTTCTGCCATATAAGCAGCTGTATGCCATGTCGGTAATACTCCAAAAGTGAACCCAACTGGTCTAATAACTGATCCTGAACTCTATAGAGCCAATAGTAAACCTTATGACTGTGTCAAATGCTATTGAGTGCTATCAACTGTAGCTTTTATCCACCAATACACTGTTGAAAAGTCGTAAGATTTTCCATAGTGCTGATGGAAATCTAGTTGCCAAGTGAGCTGTTTCTTGTCCTCAGGAAACTAAAAATTACATAATATATGTGAGTAGCACATACCTGACAGTTTTCGGAAACCCTATCAGCCCAAGGCAAGTTATTTTGAGAAATGAACTAGCATCAAAGCTCCAAATCTTAAAACAAACAAACAAGCAAAAAGACTTGAATGGAATGGACATATGATGAAATTAAAAGTGGTATTTGGTAGAGACCTGAGCGATAGAAGCTCCTGATTTTCTTTGACTATCAATTTTATTTATCTAGTGAAAATCCTTCCGTATCAGGCTTCAGTTTTGTGTTGATTCATAGAAGCATAATGACACTGCCCTAGGAAGAAGAGTTCCTTATTCTTAAAAGTCCTCACTCTATAATCTTGGACAAATTTTGAAATTGCTTTTGGAAGGAAGGCTTTCCTGCTGATTTCTTCTCTGGGTCTGCTTGTTCCCTCACCTGTGCTGTCACTCCATGGTTGTTGGTGTTTTCCAACAAATCCTTGATTGTTCCAGTAAATCTGGGTAAGCTGTAAAACATGAGTAGCTAAGCTGTACTGTGTGTGTATGTCTGCAAGACCGTGAGCTCTTTAGATCATGTTCCTCTGGACACTCTTGAAAGAAGGATACCAAATCCCAGAGGATTTTCTTTTATGTTGTATGCAACCTCTACCTCTGAATGTTGCCTTTCAACCAGAGGAAGGTAAAAGGAATTAATATTTAGAGGTGCCACTCTAAGAATAGACCAAGTGTCAGCATGGGGTCAGGACCTCTGAAGAAGTACATCCAAGAAAATGAGGCTAGAGTAGCTGTAACTTAGAAACCACAGCAGAGTGTGACCAGGTTCTTGTGGTAAAGATAAAATGAGAAATGTGGTTTTTTAAGCCATTGGAAAATAATGATGAGAGAAAAACAGGCTGAAATCTGAGAATTCCTATCAGGATTGGGAGCCATTCTTCACAGGCTAAATTGATAGTTACAGCACTGTGGCATCAGGGAGCTTGACCTTCACATACTAATATAGAAATGAGTGATACTCTGTGGTCTTGGTTGGTGGGCCCAGGAGGGCTCTTTCTTATGATCAAGTGTCTTGTTTTTGTTTTTGTTTTTCAATGATGGTTTTAGCTTCTTGGGGATACTTACATGATGTCTGTTTTGGTTGCAAGTACACAGATAACTTCATTAGTAGAGGTTTATTTAATTTTGTTTTTTTATTTTTTAAAAGATTTTATTTATCCATTTGATACAGAGAGATACAGGGAAAGAGCTTGAGCAGGAGAAGAGGCAGAGGGAGAGGGAGAGGCAGACTCCCCACTGAGCTGGGAGCCCGACACAGGGCTGGATCACAGGATCTGGAGATCATGACCTGAGCCGAAGGCAGATGGCCAACCATCTGAGCCACCCAGGTGCCCCAATAGAGGTTTATTTTAAGGATATGTGAGAATATAAGACAGCATTCACTCATGAATTCATTCAGCAAATATTTTTGAGCACTTACTATGTGCCTATGTGTAGTAGACAGTGGGGACAGAGTAGTGAATAAGACAAAGTAATTATTCTCATGGATGTAAGGGTTTAGTGAGGGAGATAGTCAATAAACAAGTAAACTGATGATGAAGACAATAGCTAATAGTTAATAAATACTTGCTGTGTGCTAGGCACTGTTCTAAGCATGTAACATACATTCTCCCATTTAATTCTCACAATACTGGGGCAAATGGGTGGCGTAATTGGTTAAGTGTCTGACTCTTGATTTCTGCTCAGGTCCTGATCTCGGGGTTGTGAGATCAAGTCCCATGTCGAGCTCTGCCCTGGACTTGGAGCCTTCTTGCGATTCTTTCTCTCCCTCTGCCACCGCCCCCCCGCTTATGTGCACATGCTCTTTCTTTTTCTCTTTCTCTCTAAAAAAGACAAAGTAAATAAATAAAAATCTGTAATTCTCACAATACCATGAGGTGGGGTTTTAATATTCTCTTCATTTTATGCTTTAGGAAATTCAGGCACACAAAAGTAATATTACCAAGGTTACACAGCTGATGGCCATAACGAGATAAATAACAAGGAAATAACTAGGGTAACATGATATACAGGATAGTCAGGAAGGCCTCTTGAAGATGGCATTTGAGGACTTATCCCATGGGACGATTGACTCATCCCATCAAAGAGCCAATAAATTATCTCTGGTCAGGTTTCTTACCTTTTTCTCCACCTTTGTTACCTAAGCTTTCTGTGTCCAAAAAAGATAATAAGATTGATTTTATTTGCTGCTACCCAGAATGGAATAACCTTAATGGGCAGTGATCAGGGAAAGCCAATGGTTTCCCTATGCATTGCTCATATATAATAAGTGAAAGTAATAAAATAATTAGACATAAAAATTACTTGTGTTATATATAATATTAATATGAAGATTGAAATCTTAGTTTTCAGAAAAAGGACATTAATTATTATATCTTGATATATATTAATCATCAGAATTCAGTTGGGAATTTGCATATGTTTTTTAATATACTCTTGTAGTAAAAGATACCAGCATCAAATCCCTTTTTTTTTTATTGTTTTGCTTAGAATACATTCATAAAATGTGACCTTCGTTAATTCATTCCTGGAGACAAAAAGGAAGTTCCCATGGTGCATATTCCTGAATCACTTAAAATGTAACTCGAAAGAAAACAAACCATCATTATAAAATATGTATTATTTCTTATTTTTTTAAACAGGTGCTCTAAGCCCTATGAAAGATGACCCACTTCTTTCCTGAGTAATCTAGAACATTCAGGGTGTAAACTTTCAGTTCTAAAGTGGGCAGATTTTTTTTTAGGATTATCTATCATCCAGCATTTAAGTAATGTTGTTTTGGGTCCTTCTCGTGCCCATGGTAACAGAGGAGCAGTTTTGGAGCAACAAGAAACACATCAGAACAAACCAGGACTTCACTGATTTTCAGGCTCACAGCTTTGAATGAGGGATGGACTTGAGACTTCTCTGGGCCATTTCTGCTCCGTGTTTTCCCTACTTATTGTTGTTAAATTGAGCCAAAATGTGCTCTGGTGAAGTAATGGTGACTAATCCTATTATAGACTTCTTCAAAAGGGTAATGCTTCTCCCTGCCCCGCCCCCCATCTTTTTTTCCATAGTTCAGTTCTTTGCTGGAGTTGACACATTCTAACAGAAAATTACCAATTTCTCATTGTCAGCATCTGGATTCTCACAGACTCAGATAATTGCCAAGAATAGATTTTGCTTTCAGCTAGAGCAATCCTGTCCTCACTGTTATTGCCCCAGCACTTCTGTCATCTGTAAAAATCTCTAGAGGATTCTGGTCCTTTTCTATGTCACTAGGGGTATCCAAAGCAAAAGCACTGCAGGGAGACATAGTGGTGAGTCAAGAGTCACCACAATCTATTTTGAAACTTAAAATTCCAGGTTCATCAAGGATAGAAGAGGCTGCTACCTTGCTTAGAATCCATCTCTTTTCTTCAGTCCCTTTATGTTTTGATTACAGGAAACCATCCAGCAGCACTTGACCTGGTAACTGAGGAAGCCATTTCACAGCCCACTGGTCTCCTGACTCATTTCGAAGTCAGAGTCAAAGGTTGTGGAAATAATAATTGGGCCCAGATTCTCCCTGTCCGGAGAGTCCTCACTCCCCCCCCCCCCCCCCCCCTTGTACAAGTTAAGAGAAACTTAGCTGTTGTGAAACCACTGAATAAGAGGAAATGAAGGAACTCCATCCGTGGCTGAAGCATTCTCAAGAACCAGTGATACTATTTCCTTTTTCCTGGGAGCAGCTTTTATAGCTAGCTAGTATAAAATTTAGGTATAATTTCCTATACGAAAATATTTCCCCTTAGAGATATTACTTAATTTATTTTAATTGATAAATATATAAAGAATCTTTATTTGGTCCCATCCAAGCACTGATATTTCTTCTCATTCTCCTGCTCTGATAATTCTCTGAGTACCCCTCCCGCAATCAGGTAGACGCACACAAATCTGAATGAACCAATCAGTAGTGCTCTTAGTAATGTGAAATAGCTCATCAGAAGTTAAGAAACTTCATTTCATCAACAACAGAACAGTTTAAATTCATCAGTGTTTTTAATTTCTTCGATAATTTGCTCAGTACTCTAGATCTGTGGTGCTGGCAGCACGGGCCTGGCACAAGAGCAGGAAAGAATGACACATTCTGGCATCTTTAACCAGAAGGTCTTTAATGAACTGGGATGGGGGTGGAAGGGAGAGAGGGGAAGGAGGAGGGACAGTTAGGGTTTTGGCAGCCACACAAAGATTCTTCTTCCCTGAGAAAAGTGAAATGAAAGTCAAATGAAGCTTCTCTCTGTTATTATGATTTGCTAAGACATTTGTCTGTCTCTTAGGTTCCAG
>ML107925.1:28611-69042 GCA_003697995.1 Taxidea taxus jeffersonii | reverse complement strand
TTATTTATTTGAGAGAGAGGGAGTGCAAGTAGGGGGCAAGGGATCAGAGGGAGAAGGAGAGAAAGTCTCAAGCAGAGTATGCACAGAGCCAGCCTCAGGGCTTGATCTTACAACCCCGAGATCATAATCTGGGCCGGATTCATGATTGAGAGGCTCAACCAACTGAGCCACCCAGGTGCTACCCAACCATGACTTTTGAGTTAAGCCATCCCTGGGTACTCCAGTGGGTATGCTCAAATAATGCATTAATATACTTTTGTTTGTTCTTCTCTTACTAATCTGTCTTTTGCCAATCTAATTTGTGAGCCCTAGCCCTAGGGATGATTCTAAGGTGCTTACAGAAAAATAATTTCTTCCCCTACACTGGGTACTGCAATCTCATTGTAGCAGCCCCCAACTTTCAAACATGTGAGATTCTTGCTCAGGCATTATTTGGTCATACCATGGTCCTTACCAGAACCTGGAATACTGTGAAAAAGTCCAGGGGGAGGGGACCAAATACTTCTGAATGTTACCTATCAAGAAAGCCTGGAGGTGATACCATAAGAACAATATTTTATCATGTAATTGCATAACAAAAAATACCAAATAGAGCGAGGAATAATTTTTATCACTTCCTTTACTATCCACAAGGGACAATACTTTGATTAACTTCAACAATAGGAGGCAATACTGTAACTTCTCAAAGTTTTGTTCAACAGAGCGACTGTTTAATAGTTGAGCATTTTATATTTATCAAAGATAAATAAAGAATAAAATGATAGTTTGCTTTAGCAATTTATAGGAAAATTACTGAGTCATTCAAAATCTTTTGAGAATCAGAATTTGCAAGGAGGAACCATATTCAGTATGCCCAATTAGAACACGCAGGTAAAAAGCAAATAATGATTACTCTGCTTAAAAACTAACACTTAAGTATAACTTAGCAAAATTGTTCCAAAACATGCTGACTGATCTTTCGCCAATACTGACTTCTACAGCCTCAAAATCCTAAAAGGACTTTAAAGGTGATAAGAAACAAACAAACAAACAAAAACAAAGCTTGAGAATCATTTCCTTTGTTCTTTGCAGTGAACACTGGTATTTTCCAAACTCTTCATGCAACAAAAATCAGAATATTTGAAAGGAGTATTATTTATCAGGAACAGCATCCACAGTTTTAGAACTATAATTAGTCTTGCTATCTTGCTCAGTGCTCTCATTTCGCAGGTTGGGGAAACTGAGGTCCAGGTAACACCTGTGTAGATCCCAGTTCTGGCTCCAGTCCTGGGTCCTTCCACAAAGCCTTACAGCCCTGCAGAGGAAGCCTTTCTTAGGCGGTCATAATGAGCATTCAGGAATCTGCCTGCAAAGCTTGGCAAATCTGCTTACAACTTGATATCCAGCAAAGGAACTTCACAATCCCAGTGGAGAGCCGGAGGGCTTGAGACAAGCCAAATATATATCTGAGAAATCAGATCCAAGTGTGAAAGCTGTCACTTGTTCCTTACATGTACTTTCCTCTAGAGCCTTTTTTTATTTTCTTTTTCATTGCCTCACCATTTCATCCTAGAGGCATCTGTTAACCTGCATAATTCAGTCAAGTGCTCTCTGGATGCCCTCCCCAGAAAGCTGCAGATTCAGGTTTGGCCCTAAGCAAGCCCTTTTTCAGGGTAAGGGCATGATGAGACTGTCCTCCACTTCCACACCCTACCACAACAGTTGCCTGAGGGACAGGCCTTCCCACTGATCATCCGGCACACAGAGTTCACAGGTTAAGGACCCAGACCCACCCAAGCAAGGCTCCAGGCACCACCTATTCTTTTTCTTCTTAGTAGTGGTTTTCAGATCCCAATTCCCCACCCTAGAGAAACTTCTCACATCCAACCCAGACACTGTGTGAGGCATTACCTTGTAAGTACAGTTTTCTGTTACCCTGCTATGATAATTTGCATTTTAAATGACTGCAGTAGGGCTGACCTTATCACAAAACAGTGAATTTCAAAGGAGTGCAAAGTCATGCAATTAACCTGCATAGGGAAAGGATCAAGTAAATTTTTCAGCACTGCAGCCATCAACTAGACACAGAAGAAATCAGTTCTATGAGGAAGTGGGTGTCAATTTTTAGGACATTTAACAAGGAAGTTGTAGCCACACAAGAAAAAAAAATAGTAAAGATATGGATTCTGAACTTGGAAACCAGAAGCTATTACCCAGGAGAGTTATGTGAACATATTTTTCTATAATCAGTGGGTTTAATTAAAAACATCCACAGCAAATAAGACTTTGCACCTCATCTAATTTTACTAATATTTGTATAATGCTATTGCATGATATTAGCAAATGGTCAGAAGATCCCTCTGTCTTCAGAAGCAAATGGAAATACATAGTTCCTTTAATATCAGCATTAGTATCATCCCTCTGCGTTCAGCTACTTGTTGATAAAAGTCAGAAGGTGCACTGAGTCGTGAAAACATGCAAATATATTCAGGACTATACAAATCTTGTTTTTAAAGCCTCCTTACTGGTGGTTTCCAACTGAATAAATGTCAGAGCTTAGAGACCATTTTTATATGCTGAGGGAGATAAAGGCAAGTAGATTTTAAGTGGGTGTAATTCTTAGAGATTAGATTATTTTTTTTAAGGCTAGCATCTTCCCAGAGACAAAGAAAATGACACAGGTAACCAAAAGACAATCTCCACAATTTTAACTGTATGATATGTAGAGATTGTCCCCATAATCTCATGAAAATATAAATTTATATTTAATAAAACATATTAAAACATAAATGTATCTATGAAAATACAAATATATGCTGTTACCGAAAGGAACAAACAAAAAAACCCACAGGATCAAAATGGTGTCACTTAGGATTCCCAAACTGGTGCCCAATACATAATCTAACTGTTGTTTCAACTTCCTCCAGAAATGTAGTCTTGACTGGTCAGCCAAGAATTTTTCAGTCCAAGCTGGATCTCTCACCAAGGAACTCTCCACCCCTCAAAGATAATGATATAATGTGTATAATGAGACACCTGCTTTCCCTCTAGAAACTGGGCTCCCCTGGAACAATCTTTTTCTTTTGTCAATACCTTTCTTGCCCCCACCCTCTTTCTATAAAAACTTTCCATTTTGTACAACTCTTTGGAGACCCCTCTACTTGCTAGGTGAGGTACTGCCCAATTCATAAATGGTTTAATAAAGCCAATTAGATCTTCAAATTTACTCGGCTGAATTTTTTTTTTTTTAACAAAGCCATGAGACTTTTTTTTTCTTTTTTTTTTGAAACAGTCAACAGAGAGGTGAACATTAACCTGGATAAAAACTCTTAATCATGGACACCTGGGTAGCTCAGTTGATTAAGCGGCTGCCTTTGGCTCAGGTCATGATCCCAGCATCCTGGGATCGAGTCCCACATCGGGCTCTTTGCTCGGCAGGGAGCCTGCTTCTCCCTCTGCCTCTGCCTGCTTCTCTGTCTGCCTGTGCTCGCGCGCGCTCTCTCTCTCTCTCTAACAAATAAATAAATAAAATCTTAAAAAAAAAAACAAAACTCTTAATCATCTCCAGTGGTTGGGCTGAAAAACCAAGACATGGGGCTTTGCAATTTCTTTAACTATCAAATTGGTGGGTAAATCTAATCTTTGTACAATGACAATTAAAATATTTATTTATGCCTATTTATTCTGGGTCCAGGATACAGACATGGAAATGCATGGCATGGGGCATGACAGGGAGGGCAAGACAGCCTGAAGAGTAAGCCTCCCATGCCTTCCTTTATGCATTTTTTTTAAAGATTTTATTTATTTATTTGACAGAGAGGGAACACAAGCAGGGGAGTAGGAGAGGGAGAAGCAGGCTCCCCACTGAGCAGGGAGCCCAATGCAAGGGCTCCATCCTAGGACCCTGGGATCATGACCTGAGCCAAAGGGAGATGCTTAATCATCTGAACCACCCAGGCGCCCCTCCTTTATGCTTTTTTAAAATAGGAACACAGAGGACTAAATGAAACTGCACACCTAGGGCTCTTGGTACACTGAATAAATATCAGTCATTATTATTGTTTTTTTCTCCCCAACAGGAAGTATGTAGAAGCTGGAAAAAAATAAATTGCTGTATCTGAATATTGAAGTAAGTTCCTTTTTGCAAGACTTATGGAAAACTTGGGAAGGAGCTTGGAAAACTACTCAATCAGTTCATGATTATAATGTTTATTAGGACTAATAAGCTGTTAGAATGTTAAAATAATAAATCCTGAATCCAGAGAACACTGGGTAATAATACCATTATGAGGTATGCAACAGCCATTTCATGTGATCTGTGGAGAATGTGCTGTGTACATATGGGGTTTGATGACTCTAGAAATTTTTAATTCATGGCAAATTAAGGTACTCCAAAAAAATGGGTTTGACTCTAATTTAACTTTGTAAATTATTTAAAAATAAGCGTGTTCCTTTTTCTGCCTATAAAAATAATTCCCCTTTGTTATAAAATGTTTGAAAAAATAAAGAAAACAAGACCCATATTACCTTGTGATAACTACTATTACTGTGTGGGTGAACTGCTTTATATTTTAATGTAGTGCACATGAATTAATATAACTGGGATCATGCTTATATTGAATTTTGTGCTATGTGTGCCTCATTTCATGTAAAATTGCATTTTGAACATCTTTCCACATTCAAAATTCTTTGAAGATCACTTTTTTACATACACAATCTATCAGATGGATGTATCATAATTTATTTAACCTACGCCCTTTTTTAAGAGCTACAAATAATAGAGTGATGAATAATTTCCAGACACACAGATTTCCAGGCTACTGACTATTTTGTGGGATACATGATGGAAGTGAATGTAAATTTTCCAGCTATGGTCAGGGAGACCTTTTCTTTCTTTCTTTTTTTTTTTTTTAATAGCTATCATCTACTTATATCACATCTTTTTTTTTAATTTAAACATATAATGTAACCTCACCACCCTCTCCCCCCACCCCTCCCCCCCACCCGCCTCAGTTTGTTTTATGACATTAAGAGTCTCTTTTGGTTTGTCTCTCAGGGAGACCTTTTCAAAGTGTGGGTATGCATGTACCTGTTGGGATCCTGCAGCTAAGCCTGGCCTCACCATCCAAGCACCTGCAGTTTTAGTTGGTTGATTAGACCAGAAAGAAAGCTCACTGTTGTTTTCATTTGCATTTTTTGAATTATCAAGTACATATAAGTTTCATCACTTGTATTTCCTTTTCTGTGAGTAGATGAAATGAGGCCTTTGCTCAGATTTCTCTGCAGATTTCAGATTGTTCTTGTCCTGGCACTTTTTGTCTATTACAGCTACTAACCTCTGATTAATGTATTTTGGCAAGTCAGTATTCCATTTGTAGTATCTTCTTTTTATCTCTTCGTGACTTTTTTTGTCACACATGTTTTAACAGTCATCAAATGCAGCAGTCCTTGCAACTTGCCTCTTTTGTGAGGAAGAGGGGATAGCCCTGAGCTAAGCTTCTACTCTGCCACCAGTAAATGACTCACCTGCCACAGCTTCTGATCTGTAAAACAAATGATCTAGCCTGTCCATCTCTCATCCCGTCCACCTCCTGAAGTATAAATTGTGTTGCAACTTTATTGTAACAAGCAGAACTCAGTTGATCCTTCCTAAACTTAAATAATAAATGCTGTCAAGAAGAATTAAATGACTCTTATAAAATCAAATCCCTCCAGAAAACCTCAGAGACATGATTTATGTTTACTGCAAATTTAAGATTTTTCTTTAAGTACCTCAAGCATGGTTAACCATTATTAACTTTACTCTGAATATCCTTTAGCACAGAATTTCTAAAAAAGAATTCTTGTCTGGGTTTTGAGATCCTTGTGATCTGGGTCTCAAAGTATAATGGGACTGATACACTGATAATGAGCTCTCACATAGGAGTTCTGGTCTGAGAGTAGAAAGCAACACCTTCCCTTTTGTATTGAGGTGGAAAGAAAACACAATTCACTATTTGGAAGATACATAGTCATCAGTATAGTCTTCAGCTTTTGACAATGGTCTTTGGGAAGCAATTACTTCCTCTTCCTTCATCTTAACTCATACCAGAAGTGTTCAGGTTGCTGTGGGCAGAAGGTGGGTTTAAGACAAACAGCTTGGGCTTCATTTGCCGTTGACATTTTATCTCCTGTGGAGACGCATATCTTATTTATTGCCTTATTTAACCAAACATTCCTTCCCCTGGAGCTGTTAGTAAGGGTGAGTGGTTTCCTTCCGTCACTAAGGGTGAGTGGTTTCTTTCTTCACTAATTTTTCAGATTTCGGAGAAAACTGGTAGTTAATGATTTATAATTCTCTGAGTTGAATCCCAATTGTCAAATGTAATCCAAAGTGACTTTCACAATGAAATATTAACCTTTTCATTACTTTCCCTAACTTAGTAATGGAGACTTTTATGGGTGAAACTGGTGATGGATGTGAGGTAACAAGCTAGCCATCCATGTATCCAAATGTGAGTAAAATCCCTGAAAATGAAGAGAGTGAGCTAATGACCAGAAAAGGAAATATTAATGGGGACATAATACATCGCAGACACTGTTAGTTACTTTATATGGGGGATTTCATTAAATTTTCATAGCAAACATATAGGAATAGGGGTATTCCTTCTAGTTCATAGGTATCTGAGCTTCAAAGAGTTTTATTAACTTCCATTAGGCACTAATAGATGCTCAAAATAGTTGTCTCCATCTGATTCCAAAGCCCATATTCTTCACATTGCATGATGCTACTTGTGTAACTAATGCTAAGACCTCTCCATGTTTATTGGCATTTGAGGGGAAATTGGTTGTTTTGATCTCAAACATCCCCAGGACTAATGACTGTGACCTAATGTTAACACCTCTCCATATTTATTGGCATTTGAAGAGAAACTGGCTGTTTTGACCTCAAACATCCCCAGGACTGCTATGTTGTGTACCGAAATGAAACACTCAAAACTAGAATTCAACCACAGAGGAAGTCATAGCATACTCATTTGGACAATAAGTCATAGGTGAACATAACAATGTTAAAATAAATTGATCAAATTCCTCCTACAAGCAATCCATTTCTGCCCCTAAAATATATTTTCTCTTTTTCATTTAGCCACATGAATACAAAGCCCACATCCACAGTATTTTGCTCTTAAGACCTAGGGGTAAAGTGAAATTATCATGCTTTCAAAGACTGATATTATTTGGGAGGTGGATCTGAGATAAACATTGATAGATGAAGTAGTGGGTCTACGTTCCATGTTTCAACTCACACATTATCTTTTACTGTAAGCTTCGTTTGCTGTTTAAGCAATGAAGCCAACAACTTATTAAAAATAATTTTAGTAGCATGATGACGGCAAAACAAAAAAGCTGACCATCTATAAACTTGGTTTTTTAACAAACCTTACTCAAGTGTCACATCCTCCAAACATATTCACCTGGTAGTTTAAAAACTAAGAGAATGAAAGAGGAAGATGGAAATGAGAAAGGAATAAACCTTTGTCAGGGAAAAGGTCCATTAACAAAGAAATTACCATGAGCTTCTAAAGACAGCCCAAGCCCTTTCTGAAGGAAAGCACCATATTTGTGGACATTGCCTGCATTTGGGAAATCCACAAGTAAAACAGCACATAGAAAGTCACAGGAAGCATGTTGTAAAGCTAGTTTGCAGTGCTGTTAGGAAAGATGAAGGAATCCCTTTAATGTACACTTCAGGGAATAGCAATTGGCAGATTTAAGCCTCATCAGGGAAAATGCACATGTGAATAAGTGATTGGAGCTAGGACTCTCCCAATATCTAGTTGATCACAAAACACATGGTTATGTCCATAGCAACTGAATATGTGTAATAAACAGCTTAGTTATATTGTAGTGAAAACCACCTGATCTCAGATGGTGAGGGAGTTCTTAAATCCCAAGTCAATTTTTTCGTCTCTCTCCTCTGAACTTCAATACAGAGGATAAATATGTCAGAGTTAATAGAGGCCTTATTTAGAATGAAAATTAACTGGCAACCCTCCAAAATGCTTTAATAGTAAAAGACTATTCCCCCAATCTGGCAGAATGCCAGGCAGCACGCCAGTTCTGTGGGATATTTTAGGGAAAGCACCCAGGACTGAGACCGCTTGAGCTCTGGATTTGGAATTGCCTTTTCTAGCCCTGAAAGTTAACATGCTTGGGATCCTCATTTCATAACTTGCAAAGTGAGACAAAACTAGGTAGGCCTATCATACACATCTGTCATGATGAGAAAATGAAATAGTGACATGACCACACTTGTAAATGACAAGGAATTTTTTAAAATATTTAGAGTAATTCACCAAGATGGTGACATAGTGTTTCTGACTTCACTCCCAATCATAAGAAGAGCAATTAACATCTATTCAAAAATACCCCTAAGGGAATCCTAGAATAAGGAGGTAAGTGAATAATCCCTTGCACCTAAGAAACCAAGACAGGCTGCATTCAGTAAGAAGGCACTTACCCTCACATTGACCACAGAGTCTCTCCCCCAAGTGAGTGTATTACTATGTAGAGAGGCTTCCCCTGAGCCTCAATTTCTTCCAGCTGGAACAGAGATCCCAGGGGGGCAACCAGTCTCCCCTAGCATATGGGTAGCCTTATAGCAGTCCATACTGTTTATGTTTTTTTCTCACATCAGGGGATTGCAGGGACCCTATAGGGCCCAGCCACTAGGAATCTGACTGTGACAGAGAAGAGGGGAGAGGCTTGACAACAACAGCATATAATCTTGGCAGACTTAGCTCATACCTGCAGTGTCCAAGTAGAATCCCAACTAGTGGCTTTGCCTTAACTGCAGAACCAAGCCAGGGGTACAGTGACCAGGGAAGTAAGCAGGTTGTAGAATCTGCCTGATTTGGATCCTCAAAATTGAAGTTTTGCTAGCCATGGAGCCTAGTTTGCCCAATCCCATGCAAGTAGCTGAATCACAGCCCCACCTGCTATGGAGAGTGTCTTCCAGCCCCATTTGACCAGAAAGGCTGGTAATAAGCCCTAAAAGGTGTGTGGTCCAGTGACACTTGAGCCAAGAGATAGGCAGCCATAGCTGACTGGCCCAGAGCAAAGACATTATCAGCAAACATACCCAGAAATCCAAACTAAACTGAGTGATGAAGAACCAAATCTGTAAAAGCAAACCTGCAAAGTCTAGAAAAAGAGCTCCATTACTCAAATGTGCATATATCATTGTAAGAAATCAAGGATAACAAAAATCAGGTAAATTAGGTAAGTACCACCAAGGAAACTAACAAAGCTCCAATAACTGACACTAAAGAAATGGAAATCTATGAACTGTCAGACAAAGCATTCAGAATAATTCTTTTTAAGGAAGTTTAGTGAGCTATGAGAAAATACTGACAGACAACTAAAGAAAATTATGAAAATTGTGCATGAATAAAATGAGAAGTTTGCCAAGGAAATAACTATCAACAAACAGAAATCCTAGAGCAAAAAAATAAAATAACTGAAGAACCGAATACAGAGTTTTAAAAGTTGACTCAACCAAACAAAAGAAAGAATCAGTGACTTGGATGATAAGACATTGGAAATTACCAAATCACAGAAGCAAAAAGAAAAAAAAATGAAAAAGAATGAATAAAGTCTATGAACTCATGGGATACAATGAAAAGAAAAAATATTCACATTATGGGAATTCCAGAAGGAGAAGAGAAAGAGAAAGGGACAAGAAGTGTATTTAAAACCATAAGGGCCCCAAACTTTTTGAATGTTGGGAAAGAAATGGACATCCAGATCCTTTGAGATCCAAAGGTTCCCAACTGGTTGAACCCAAATAGGGCTACACCAAGACACATTAGAACTAAATTGTCAAAAGACAAAGACAAAGAAAGAATTTTAAGGGCATCAAGAGAAAAGAGAGAAGTTATGTACAAATGAGCCCCCATAACACTATTATTGGTATATTACTCAACATAAACTTTTCAGACCTGGAGAGAATGGGATAACATATTCAAAATACTGAAAGAAAATAGTCATATTCATCATATTCACCAGGAATTCTATACCTGGTGAAGCTGTCCTTTAGAAACAAAAGAGGAATAAAGACTTTCCTGAACAAACAAAAGCTGAGGGATTTCATTACCACCAGTCCTGCTTCAGAAGAAATGCTGAAGAAAGTTCTTCAAGTGGAAGGAAGGGAACACTAATTAACATCATAAGAAGAAAAAGAGGGAGTACAAATATCACTGATAATGGTAAATACATAGTTGTACATAGATTCTGCAATATAGTGGTGCAAGGGGAAAATCTTCCAATAATTATACAAAACAACATGACAAAGAAGTCAAAGTGTAACTGATACCAAGACACTGTAACATACAACAGAGATAGCATAAACAGAAACAAAGAAGAATGGGTCTACAAAACAACCAGAAAACAATTAACAAAGAGGTAATAGTGAGTACTTATCTATCAATAATTGCTTTAAACATAAACAGAATAAATTCTCCAGTAAAAAGATATAAAAAACAAGTTCCAAAAATAAAATTCAAGATCCATGATACAGAGGCTCACTTTAGTCTTAAAGACAATTACACACTACACTGAGAGTGAAGAGATGGAAATGGACATTTTAAGCAAATGGTAACATTCTCCTTCCCCCCTCAAAAAAGCAAGGGTAGCAATAAGTAGATCAGATAAAAAAAGATTTTTAAAGTAAAATGGTAAAAAGAAACAAAGAAGGTCATTTTATAATGAGACAAGGACTAATACCCCAAGAATATATAACAATTGTAAATATTTACGTACCCAGCATCAGAACACCTAAATACATAAAGAAAAGAATAATGGAACTAAAAGGAGAAATAAACAGTAATGTAATACTAATCAGGAAATTTAATAACCCACCTCTTGATAATGGATAGGTCATCCAGACACAGAATCAATAAGGAAAGAGCAGATTTGAACAATACTATAGACCAAATGGACTTAGATATATACGGAGGATCCTATCCAACAACAGCGCAATACACATTCTTCTCAAGCACGCATGCAATATTTTCGAGGATAGACCATATGCTAGGCCACAAAACAAACCTTAGCAAATTTGAAAAGCCTGAAATCATACCAAGTATCTTCTCTGACCATACTGGGATGAAATTGAAAATCAACAACAATAGGAAAATCAGAAAATTCATGAACACATGGAAACTAAATGACACTCTCCTAAACAACCAATGAATCAAAGAAACAATAAAAGGGAAATTAAAAAGCTGAGATAAATGAAATGGAAACACAACACACCAGGATTCTAGGATACAGCAAAAAAAAACAAACCAAACCAAAACAAAACAAAAGACAACCCACAAAAATGAACAAAAAAATAAAACATGACTTGGGGCACCTGGGTGGCTCAGTCAGTTAAGTGGCTGCCTTTGGCTCAGGTTATGACCCCAGGGTTCTGGGATTGAGCCTCGAATCGGGCTCCCTGCTCAGCGGAGAGCCTGTTTCTCCCTCTCCCTCTGCCTGCTGCTCTGCGCACTTGTGCTCTCTTTTTATCTCTCTGTCAAATAAATAAATGAAATCTTAAAAATAAAATAAAATAAAACAAAACATGACTCTAATAGAGAAGTTCATAGCAATAAACATCTACATTAAGTAACAAGAAAGAAATAGCCCAAATAAACAACTTTACTCCTTAAGAAGTTAGAAAAAGAAAAAACTGAGCCCATAGTTAACAAATAAAAAAAAAAAAAGATTAGAACAGAAATAAATGAAATAGAGAACAGAAAATAATAGAAAAGATTATCTAAACTAAAGGTTGGTTTTTTGAAAAGATAAAACTGATAAACCCTTCAATAGAGTAACCAAAGTAAAAAGAGAAAGGCTGAAATTAAATATATATACATATATATATAGTGGAGACATTACACCTATTGCCACAAAAACTCAAAAGATTATAACAAATTATTATGAAGAACTATATACCAACAAATTGGCAAACCTAGAAGAAATGGAAAAAATCTTAGAAACTTTAATAAAACTTACTTACCAAGACTGAATCAATAAGACATAGACAACTTGAATAGGCCAATTACTACTCAGGATATTGAATTAGTAATAAAATATCTCCCAAGAAACAAAAGCCAAGGACCAGATGGCTTCACTGGTGAATTTTGCCAAACATTTAAAGAAGAATCAACACTAATAATTTTCAAACTCTTCCAAAAAATCAAAAAGGAGCAAACACTCCCAGACTCATTTTATAAGACCAGGATTATCTTGATACCAAAACCAGAAAAAGACTCTACTAGGGAAACAAACAAGCAAACAAACAAAAAAACTACAGGCCAATATCCCTAATGATTATAGATGTAAAAATTATCAATAACATACTAGCAAACCAAGTCAGCAGCACATTAAAAAGATCATTCACTGTGATCAAGTGAGATTTATCCCTGGGATGCAAAGATCATTTCACATATGTAAATCAAGAATGAAAGGAAAAAAATCATATGATCATCTCAATAGATATATCAAAAAACATTCAGCAAAATTCAACATCTATTTATGATAAAAACTCTTAACAAACTAGGCACAGAAATAACATATCTCAACATAATAAAGGCCATAGATGACAAGCCCATAGCTAACACCATACTCATGGGTGAAAAGTTGAAAGCTTTCGGTGTCAGATCAGTAATAAGATTAGAGTGTTCACTCTTAATCAACGTAGTGCTAGAAGTCTTAGCTAGGGAAATCAAGCAAGAGAAAGAAATAAAAGGTAACAGGATTTGAAAAAATTAAATTTTTTCTATTTTCAGGAAACATGATTTTTATACGCAGAAAATTCTAAAGACTCAACCAAAAAAACTCTTAGATCTAATTAATTAATTCAGTAAAGCTGCAGGTTACAAAATTAACATATAAAAGTCAGTAGCATTTTTATACACTAACAATGAAATTTCTGAAAAAGAAAAAAATCCATCCTATTTACCATAGCATCAAAAACAATAAAATACTTGAGAATAAATTTAAGGAGATGAAAAATCTCTGTCCTAAAAACTACAAAACACTGAGGGGAAAAAAAAATCAAAGGAAACACAAATAAATGAAAAAGCATCCCATATTTATGGATTAGAAGAATTAATATTGTTAAAATTGTTAAAACCTATCTATAGATTCAATCCAATTCGATTCCTATAAAGATTCCAATGGCATTTTCACAAAAGTAGAAAAAATATTCCTAAAATATATATAGAACCACAAAAGACCCTTTATAGCTAAGGAAATCCTCAGAAAAACAAAGCAGAAAGTATCACACTTCCTGATTTCAAGTTATACTATTAAGCTATAGTAATCAAAACAGTACAGCACCAGTATAAAAAACAGACAGATAGGGTGCCTGGGTGGCTCAGTGTGTTAAAGCCTCTGCCTTCAGCTCAGGTCATGATCCCAGGCTCCTGGGATCAAGTCCTGCATCAGGCTCTCTGCTCAGCAGGGAGCCTGCTTCCCCCTCTCTCTCTGCCTGCCTCTCTGCCTACTTGTGATCTCTGTCTGTCAAATAAATAAATAAAATCTTAAAAAAAAACCAGACAGATAAGTCAACAGAACAGCATCGGGAACCCAGTAATGAACTCACATATACAGTTAATTAACATTTGACAAAGGAGCAAAGAATACTTAATGGAGAAAATATAGTCTTTTCCATAAATGGGGCTGGAATAACTGGATATTCACACATAAAGAAATTTAACTGGATCCTATCTTATACCACTCACAAAAATAAACTTAAAATTCTTAAAGGTTTAAGATTTGAAACCATGAAACTCTAAGAAGAAAACATAAGAGCAAAGCTCCTTGACATGGATCTTCATAATGATTTTTTGAATATGCCACCTAAAGCTCAAGCAATAAAATAAAAAATAAACAAGTGGGTCTACATGAAATGGGAGATATTTGCAAGTCATATACCTGATGAGGGGTTAACATCCAAAACATATAAAAAACTCATACAACTTAATAGCCAGAAACCAAACAACCCAATTAAAAAAATGGGCAAAAGATCTGAACAGATATCTCTCCAAAGAAGATATACAAGAGACCAACAGGTACTTGAAAAGATGCTTAACCTCACTAGTCATCAGGGAAATGCAAATTAAACCCACAATGAGTTATCACACAATGTTGGTTAGAATGACCATTATCCAATGGACAAGGGATAACAAATGCAGGTGTGGACATGGGGAAAAGGGAACCATTGTGCACTCTTAGTGGGACTGTAAATCAGTAGAGCCATTAGGGGAAACAGCATGGAGGGTCCTCAAATAATTAAAAATAGAACAAGCATATGATCCAGCAATTCCACCTTGAGGAATATATCTAAAGGTAAAGAAAATACTGACTCAGGAGGAGATCTGCCTCCTTACATTCAAAGCAGTTTTACTTACAATAGCAGTAAGGTGTGGTGAGGGAAATGCATGCAGGTACTGAGAAGAGAGTGGGACAAACACTAAAGGAAAAGCTGCCCCTAGTCAGGTGGTGTGGACAGGGAGCTGAGGTGTGAACCTGGACCTTCAGGAGGAGCCTAAAACGAGTCCCCCAGGTTCTCTGGCTGGGACAATATTTGGCTATTTTTGTGCTAAGCTCTTAATGTAGTACACTTAAGGTGTAGCACTGACTGCCACACAAAACATGAAAAACATTTTATTATATAATAAATATTGAGTATCCAAGGAAATTTAGCCAAGATAGCCAAAGTGACTAATATATACCCCCAAATCATCTATTTTATGCAAGATTGATATTTAAAACCAATAAGCTATGTAGTCATCTCCACTCTATCTTTAATCACATACCATCTTTCATAATTATCAAAACATAATCCATTTAAATGAGTGGAGGCTTTAAACTTGTGCAGTACATAAAAAGGATGTGTATTTACCAGAAATACATCTACCCAGGTGATTTGCCTGTGTCTGTTGGTCTTCATTCACATTTCACAACAAAGAAAACACTTCTATCACCAGAGAAAAGCATTCATTCTACAATTTTCAAGGATTCTCTGCTTTCAAAGAGGGCTCTAGAAGAGAGCTAATCAGATATAAATGGTTAATTTCCTATAATGATTAGACACATAATTTTTATTTGCCTCAGTCATTTCCATCAATAGATGTGTCCGATCACATGTTCTTTGTCACTGGGTTATGCTGCCCCTTTCACAGCCAGGAGCATCTCCACAGATGGTACACCTGCATCAAGAAATAAATGGCCCTATTTTTAGCTCTGATGCTTTGAGTGAAACCTCACAACAATTAGGCATAATTACTATGCGCAGTGCCATTGCCATGGTTTTTGTCTGCAGATGAACGGGGAGACCCTGGGCCTCAGATCCCAGGGGACTTGAGATGCTGGCCCCCATACATGTGGCTTCACCTTGGCGATCCCTGGAAAAGAGCCTTCATTTTCAGTCCACAGCACAGATAAGTAGATTTCAGAGCCATTACAACTCCAGTTCAAATCAGGTGAAGAAAGAGGAATAAATTTATGTAATGACTCTAAAAGCATGACCACAAGTACAGATGCAACTCCAACAAACACCCAGTGGCATACTGTGTGTTAGCATTCTTCTGGTGTTTGTTTGTTTTGAAGTTATTTTGAAATAGAGATACACAAGAAGTTGGGAAAAAGAAAAGGTATAGGGAGGTTCCACATCCCCTACACCAATCTCCCCCCACCACCCGCCCCTGGTCCTACCATCTTGCATAATTCAAGCACAAAATCAAAACCAGAGAATTGGCCTTGGTAAAACCCACAGACCTAATTCGGATCTCACTAGGTTTACGCGGGATCATTCGTGTGTGCGTGTGTGTGTGCGCGTGGGCAGAGCCGTGTACCCACCACCACAATTCAAATACAGAACTCCCTCGGGAGCCCTTTGTAACTACACCCACATCCCTCCCCATTCATAACCCCTGACAACGGCTCATGCCTTCTCCATTTTTTTTGATTCTGTTATTTTTAGGAACGCTGTAGGACTTTTGTTGTTGTTGTTGTTGTTGAGGGACTCTACAGACTTCTGGGAGTAGTGCATGGAAGACTCCTGGGAGTAGTGTATGGAAGCTCCCAGCTACCACTGTGGGTTTGGCTATTTTTCCCCTCTGGCTTTGGGCATTTCATGCTTTTTGTTGCATGAACATTTGGTATTGCTGTATCATCCCAGTAGACTGATCTTTTAATTGTTACATAATGGTCCTCTTTTCTTTATTCTTACCTTCATAAATGTAGTCAAACCTGCTTTTATAAAAAACTAATGCTTGCATGGTATATTCTCTTTTCCATCATTTTACTTTCAACCTCTCTATACCACTATGTTTGAGGTGAGCTTCTTGTAGAAAGCATATACCACATTTGGGTTACATTTTTCATCTATTCTGACAAGTCTTATCTTTTAATTGGTATGTTTTAGACCTTTCATATTTCAAGTGTTGATAGATTAGAGCTAAAGTCTGCCAATTTATTTCTTGTTTTCTATTTGTTCTGTTTTTTTATTCCTGTCTCCCCCCACTTTTTTTTTCCATTTTATGGCATATTAGAATATCTTTTAGAAGTCTACTTTCATTTATCTGTCATGTTTTGATGATCTCAGTATAGTAATTTAGTGTTTGCTTAGTGTTTTATATACTTATTTATGTATATTTATTTATAAATATTTATATGTATAATATATTTATATACATAAAACATACCAGAAACCACTGGCATCGGTATTTTAACACTTTGAGCAAAGTGGAAACACCTTGAATCTATTTTGGTCCTTGTACTCATCTATCTTTTTAAATAGAAGTAGCTTAAAAATTTCCTCTACATTCATTGAGTGCCACATCGGATGATGTTATAATTTTTGCTTCAAGTGGTTTTTTTTTGTTTTGTTTTTTTTAAATCTCATTATATTTCCACTAAGTTACTCATTCTATAGTTCTATCTCCTTTCATGATGCAACAGCTTTTCCCAGTTTTCATTTCCTTTTTGCTTAGAGAACTCCTTTTAGTTATTGTTTATAGGTGGGTCTGTTAGGACAAATTCTCTCTTTTTTTAATCTTAAGAATACTGTTATTTCCTCTTCATCCCTGAAGGATATTTTTGCTCGATGTAGAATTCACAGGTGACATTTCTTTTCTTTCAGCATTTGAAAAATGTGCCACCTTCCTTATGTTTTCTGTGGTTTCAAATGGGAATATTGTTGTCATTCAGATTGTTGTGTTCCTCTAGGTAGTTGCGTTTATCTCTGGCTAATTCTAAGAACTGTTTTTCCTCTTTTTAAGAGCTTGATCACATTGTTTTTGGTATGGATTTTGTCAGGTTCAACCTATTCATGATTCACTAAGCCTCATGAGTCTGTAGATTTATGCCTTTTGTAAACTTGGGTAAAATTTCCAGCTATGATATTTTTGAATTTTTTTTCAGCCCCACATTTTCTCATTTCCTCTAGGACTCTGGAGATACAAATGTTAGATCTCTTATGATTACCCCACATGGTTCTGTTCCTTTCCCCCCAATCTATCTTTTTGTCTATTATCAGATTGGGTAATATCTATTGATCTGTCTAGTATTCACCCATTCCTTTCTCTGCCATCTCCAATCTCCCATCTAGTGAGAGTTTTGTTTTGTTCTTTTAAATTTCACTTATTGTATTTTTCAGTTATATAATTTTCTTTTTATTATTTTTACATTTTCTATTCCATTGCTGAGATTTTCTATTTTTTGATTTGTTTCAAGTCTAATTGTAATTACTCATTTTAAGACTGGTTAAATTAAATTAAAATTACATTTTAAGATTGATACTTTAAAATCACTGTCAGATAATTCCAATGTCTGATTCCTGAATTGACATCTGTTGACTTTTATTTTTTTTTAATTCAAGCTGTGATTTTCCAGGTTTCTGATATGACAAATGATTTCAGTGGTATACACGCCATTTGGATATTATGTTGTGAAACTCTGGATACCATCCTTTCTTCATTTTAGCAGGTAATCATCCTGTTTAACATGCGTATCTGGATGGAGCAGATTTTCTTTAGGTCCCCAGTGAGCTCCACTGACTCTTCCCTCACAAGTTTCCAGTTGGCTTCACTCTCTGACTCATGACACCTAACTGCATATGTGTGGGGTATAGTGGGGTATAAATTCAACTTCTCCCTAGACCCTGTCAACAAATTTCCAGGAAATGCAGTGAAACCACTCCTTATTAAGCACACTGACTCCAGAGTGGGGCCTGGGGGGTGGGAAACACATGGTTGACATGAGTCACTTATTGCTAGAAGGAGGTGTAAATACCCACAAGCCCCCCCATCTCACCCTCTCATCAAACCCCATTGACCTAAGGGGTGGAGGGCAACAAGGCGAGCCTTGCCTTGTACCACCATGTCCCACCTTGGTTTAGGGTATAGGGAGGTTTGAAGGCTTTGTTTCCTGCAGGGTCCCACAGAAATCGGGGAAGGTTGGAGTAAGTGAAATCCTGATTAGTCCTGCCTCACAACCTCACTCATTGTCATTGTTATCACCCCACTAGTATCTGAAGGTGAAAAAGCAAAATAACAGTTCCATTTTATACCAGCTCTTTTTGCTACTATGTGGAGATGGATTCTCAGCTCCACACTGATGCCTTGGAGGGGGAGAAGCAAAGGGCTAATTAACTTCCTGTCTCACTTACCTCCACAGCTGCTTATTGAGGATACAGGTTTAGTCCCCTGTTAGACACTACTTACACTATCACACTGGGGTACGCTGAGGGAAGATCAAATCTTTGCTGACCCCATCAACCACCATCCAGGTAGAGAACTAGGAGCGCTAGTTTGCAAGGGATGGTAGGTCCATCCAATGATCAGCCCATTGACACCACCTGGTGGGGAATCTGAGTAACGCTACCTACTTCTGCTGTGTTGGGGCAGGTGGGCATTCTTCTCCCAATTCATCCCCAGTTTAACCATGAGGGTGATAGGGAAAGGCACTTATTCTGTTGGTGTTTGGCTGGATGAGGACAACCATTATTTTAAAAAATTCTCCATTTTGTTAGGCTACCCTTTTCCTGATCGTCTGCCTGGGGTAGAGGCTTTGGTTGGAGTTCTTTGTCTGTTGGTACTTCCAGGTTGCTCCCTTCTCCAGCACTGTGTCTGGTACAGGAAAGAGATAACAAAGAAGGCCAGAAAAATCACATGTTCTTCCTCAGTCCTGAGGACCAAGACAGTCTGCCTTGCTTCTCCACTTTCAAAGTCTTCTCCTGGTCTGTTTTGCCACACCCATCCAGTGTGCTTTAGCTATAAGAGCTAGAAGACAGGAGGAAAGGGGCTGCTCCATCTTGGCTAGAATTGGAAACTTAGTCCTCATTTGTAAATTCATTCAGTCTGGGTAGTGTACCTCTCAGTGTAGGAAGAAATGTTAAGGACTATAGGGTTAAGTCTTCTCATTACATAAATGCTAACTGGAAAGTTAATGCAAAATTATAAAGGTGGTATAGGTAAATGAAAGTGCTATTGAAAGGCTAGATAAACATATAGAGTTAAAGAACTAAGGTTAGAGGACTGAGAGTATCTTTTAAGGAGGAGGAAGAGGAAGAGGGAAAAATGAATATTTTCTTTTTGACCTTTATCCTATGTTCCATCTAAAGGGACCTCCATTTCTCACACATGCAAGAGAAAGAAGGTGCTGGAAGGGGATGGTGTCAGATCAAAGAGGAACCTTTAATGTCCATGCTACACCCATGCTAGATGGGTTAGGGACTTCTGACTAGTAGCCTTTCTGGGCGACAGCTTCCTAATATTCAGAATAAATCCTCATCTGATAGACATATAGGTTTCTGTTTTTGTTTTTTTTTGTTTGTTTGTTTGTTTGCTGGTTTTTGTTTGTTCATTTTAAAAGTGCCAGTGTATGGATAGCATTAGGATAAACTATAAAGTTGTATGCAGTAAAAACCATAAACCTGGCTATTTTCTTTCAGCGAATGATAACAAATGATATGTATGTTAAAACGGCATAGCATCGCATGTATGGTAACAATGAGACAAGCAGACTTTCTCTATTTCTTTCTTTCTCTATTTCAGGTCATTCAAAGTTGAAACTCTTTGACCCTAGATCATTATTTCATCAAACACACACAAAAAAGTATGCACACACTTACACACACCCACATTGTGCTGCTTTCCAGCCTGAAGCCAATACATAATAGAAAGCATGCTTACATAAGGACAAGAGCGCTGGAAAATGGCCTCTGTAAAACTCCTCAATAATCTATCCAAGTGTAATTCTATTTTTAGGTTTCAGGGGGGAAATGAATTGTTCAGATGAAAGGATGACTCCTCCACTCTACCCAAGTACCATATTACTTATGGTCAAATAATTTTTAAGGCACCAACTGAGTAGTTTATTTCTATTACCTGGCAGATGGGAAGTGAGAACTGAATATTTTTATTGAAACTCTTTCTGAAGAATAATTTGTTAGAGATAATGTATTTTCCACTCACCAGCAGCATACTGGGCTTCTTGTCTGTGCAGGGCTGAAGTCACTCAGGTTTGTAAAGTAGGGGAGGCTGAGGGATGCAGTAACCCTTCTGGGCTTTTCATGGGTCATTTGCTGTTCTATACGAGTCAGTTCAGAAGCAAGAGGTAAATGTGGAGGGATGAGAAGTGATCTGCAAGCCACAGAGAACCTGGCAGATGCTATTTATACCATTAATCATTATTACATGTCAAAGGAGTCCCAGGAAGCTGTAAACAAGGAATGTGACCCAGTGTCTCCTCAGGGATCTCTAAAACCACCCACAAGACTTGAAACATCTGTGGAATTAGAGTCATGGATCTAGCTGAGGCATATATAGTATTCCAGGCAAGGGTGCCCCCTCCCCAGAGGATAAAGTGTTTGTGTGGAGGAAGCATTTCCTGGCCCTAGAAAAGATTTAAACAGCCAAGGCTGCCCTACTAGGGAGGATATATCAGGAAGAAGAAACACAGGGCCAGTCACATTAGACCCAGGGGTCTAACACCTTCTAAGTTGGAAAGTTCATCTCTGTCCTTTCCCAGGAGGACCAAAGGATAACCCATTTCCTTTGAAAAAGACCATAGCAGAATAAAAATGCATACTTTTGTCTCACTTCCCAGTGGACACCATTTGTGGATTATAGGTACTTTCGGTGTGTAACTAATGGGACAATTATTTACTGAAGGCACATCACTCTGTGGCTTCACACTAGGTCAGAGCAGAGGCAGGGTTTTGCTAAAGTCTTAGATACTAGAGCCAAAAGAGTGAACCACTAAGCGGGACAGCTTCCTAAGATTTCTGGAGATTGTGGGTGTTTGCATCAGGGTTTTTCTATCTCTAGGAAGATCGTGGCATGACACACTCCAGGACACTTCACCTGCTTCCTTTCATCATAACTGCTCTCAAGGAGTGGCCACATGGAGTGAAGAGTCCCCGAAGGGGACCTACTCAGGTTGGTAAATTCTGGAAGCATGACACAGCTACACCTGGAATGTGTGGACTCCTAACAGGCCTTTGTAAATTTCCTCATTCCTCTACAAAGGCATGACTTCCTCACATTTTTTTTTTAAGATTTTATTTATTTATTTGACAGACAGAGATCACAAGTAGGCAGAGAAGCAGGCAGAGAGAGGGGGGGAAGCAAGCTCCCTGCTGAACAGAAAACCTGATGTGGGGCTTGATCCCAGGACCCTGAGATCATGACCTGAGCTGAAAGCAGGGGCTTTAAACCACTGAGCCACCCAGGCATCCTGACTTCCTCAGATTTATTTTAAATTCTTAAATGCACAGTATATTGTCTTTGGTATTAAAAATGTGACCTTCATTAACTGTTCAACTGAAACAGTCTTATCTTCATTCTTTGTGGTGTAAGACAGTAACTCCCAACATAGGTTCAAATCCTAGGTGTGCATTTGTTAGATGGGTAACATCCCCAAACTTCAATTTCCTCTTTTGTTTTTTTGGGGATCATAACTGTATCTCACTTTTTGTTTTACTATGAGCATTAGATCACATAACCCATCCAAAGCACATAGTGCAATGTCCATCATAGAGCAAGTGTTCAAGAAATGTTGACTATTATCACTCATTTCTTTAATTACCGACAGACAACACCATGACTGGCTCTCCCCAGAGAAGGTGCTGGTCCTTAATGTTCTTATGACTCTATAGTGTCTTTCCCAGACTCTTTCAAGAGAGTGCTCTTTCTCTCTCTCTTATTTGTATTCACTCAGTATTCCTATTCTGATATGAAAATTTCTCTTTGACATCTCTTGTCTTCTTAAACCTTGGTCCAAGAATCCCTTTCTGTTTTAACAGTGTTTTTATTGTCTTTCCTACAACTATCTATCTTTGGGTCCATAAAAAGATCCAAGATTTCCCATCCTTCACCCTGATCCTCTCTCCTTTGGGCCAAGTACCTCTCCTGTGACTCCCCACCTCGGATCCAGATTTCATTCTCCTTAGAGTGTCTTGGAGCCATGCCATGTCCCATACGTATGACTGTCCCAATGCAAAGTGGTGCTTCCCAAGAGGCCTCACCCACTCTCTGCTTCATTTCTTCATTCCGTGCTGCAGGAACCAAGGCACAGAGCAAAGGGCAGACCCACCCATGGTCATACAACTGAACTGGTGAGAGGCTAATTGGACAATAGAGACCACGTCCGTTTATTCAAAGGACATACAAGGGACTGAAACAAGTTTACCTTTAGTGTGAAATCAATATGTTATTAGGGCTTTTATGTTACATTTGGAAACAGGGTGAAGTTTAGACTCTTATAAGCCATATACTATAACCCAACACTCTCTTCATCAGAGTTCTAAGACGAGAAGGGCGTTAGTTTGAAGTACTTCAAAAATTGGGGCACCTGGGTGGCTCAGTGGGTAACAGTCTCTGCCTTCAGCTCAGGTCATGATCCCAGGTTCCTGGGATTGAGCCCCACATGGGGCTCTCTGCTAGGCAAAGAGCCTGTTTCCCCACCATCCCCTCATCTGCCTCTCCGACTACTTGTGATCTCTGTCAATAAATAAATAAAATCTTAAAAAAATAGTACTTCAAAAATCTAAATGGAATCTGTTTAAGTAGACTTCTGCAAGCTTATCATAAAACCCATTTAAAAATTAAAATAAAACCCATTTAAAAAACTTCCAACCTAGGATAAATACCCAGTAGTGCAATTGCTGGGTCATAAGGTAGCTCTATTTTCAATTTTTTGAGGAACCTCCATGCTGTTTTCCAGAGTGGTTGCACCAGCTTGCATTCCCACCAACAGTGTAGGAGGGTTCCCCTTTCTCCACATCCTCGCCAGCATCTGTCATTTCCTGACTTGTTCATTTTAGCCATTCTGACTGGTGTGAGGTGGTATCTCATTGTGGTTTTGATTTGTATTTCCCTGATGCCCAGTGATGTGGAGCACTTTTTCATGTGTCTGTTGGCCATCTGGATGTCTTTGCAGAAACCCAGCAATTGCACTACTGGGTATTTATCCTAAAGATACAAACGTAGTGATCCAAAGGGGCACGTGTACCCGAATGTTTATAGCAGCAATGTCCACAATAGCCAAGTTATGGAAAGAACCTAGATGTCCATCAACAGATGAATGGATAAAGAAGATGTGGTATATATATACGATGGAATACTATGCAGCCATCAAAAGAAATGAAATCTTACCATTTGCGACGACATGGATGGAACTAGAGCGTATTATGCTTAGCGAAATAAGTCAACTGGAGAAAGACAACTACCACATGATCTCCCTGATATGAGGAAGTGGAGATGCAACGGGGGTGGGAGTTAAGGTGGTAGGAAAAGTAAAAATGAAAGAAGATGGGATCGGGAGGGAGAAAAACCAAAAGAGACTCTTAATGCCATAAAACAAACTGAGGGGGGTGGGGGGAAGAGGGGTTGGGTGAGGGTGGTGGGGTTACATCATATGTTTAAATAAAGTAAAAAAAAAAAAAAAAAAAAAAAACTTCCAACCTAATACAACCTCATTTTAAAATGTCAAGTCTTTCTGCAAAGATTTTATTTGGGGAAGAAAGATTAAATTTGTGTTGATTACCCACACACATATTTGTGATAACCTACATAAACTTCTAAGCTGACTGGACCAACTTATTACAAAATGCAGAAAGAGCAAAGTAAGTTAATGATACAAACAAAACCATGATACCCCAACAATTGTCATTAGCCAACACAACACTTGAACAGAGATGGGTTGGAGTCTTTACTGATGATAAGGATGAGGATGATTTGAGCTGATTCCAAGCACCCTGAGGAGAGAATTTATCTATCTCTTCAGCCTCATTAGATAATAGTTAGCACATGCTTCACACATAGCCAGTGCTCAGTAAATATGGGTAACACTTGCATGAAGAAATATTCAGAAAGTCTCAGTCCACTCAAAAGATTAAGTTTTCTCTAATTTTTTAAAAAAAAATAATTAAAATACCATTTTCAGCCATTAGTCCAGCATGTCTGGCCACAGGAGAGAAGCCCATGTGCTCTTGGCCTGTGGTGTACAGGCTCCCTACAGAGGAACACATCTAGAAAATCGCATAGAAAGTACTCAGGTGGAATGGTGTGGCTGAGAGAGGAGTCTGGGCTGAGATGGGAAGCAGAGAGAAAAGGAGATAGCAAGAAGAAGATAGACAGAGCGATCCAAGAGGTGAAGACAGCATCTCTGGTTGGAGGTGGGGCAAGGAATGGGGAAGGGAGTCCCTGAGACAGACCCTCAGCAGAAGGGGCAGGTCAGGGTAAGGAGGGTAGACTCAGTTCAGAGCATCTTGCCCCGTACTGTGAATTGCATCCAAGAGGTTCGGACAGAGAAAGTTCAGAGGATGTTACCCAAAGGCAGTAAGAAGAAGAGTAGAGGACAGAGGTCTCAAGACAAACCCACGGACTCCACTCAATACACTACATCCATTTGTACTCAGGGCCTGTGTTTACCACATCCCCAGCTCCAGCTTTTCCAATAAATATTGACATAAGAAAAGTGAAATTCTGGGATTTAAAAGAATGATAATATTGGTACTGAGAAGATTATGAAGAGTAACTGTATTTTGAGAAATATGATGAAATCAATATGTGTATACTTAAGAAACAGCATAACTTTAAAAAAACTGTATTCTCTTTGCTTTTTCTATGTGTTCTTCCTTTCTCACCTTTAGGCTCTCATTTTTTTTCCTCCAAAGACCATTAATTACTAAGATCCCTTATCAGTAAACTATTCTTATTATTTTATTGCTAAGTGATGAGGCCAAGGTCACATAATGAAGGAAGAAATGGCATGATCTGTGGAGAAAAGATGAAAGAAATTTCCCCAACATCATGTTCATCAAGAAAAATTTAGGATTTAAATTTCCAAAAACATCCTCAGAACAAAATACAAATAACCAATCATTTTCCTTTCAGGTCTTTGGTATTCTTAAAAATCTTCCATGATACAATAAATTAGAAAAAAAAATCTGTTACTAGGTGGTTTGAAATAAACAATTTGTTATGCTATACAAATAACTCATAAATTCATAGTGAAATCCAAAATTATCTCTCACATACATCTAAGCAAAGTGTCATACCCAGAGGCTTTAGAAGCAATCTCTGTGTTGTGGGAAGGCAAGAAAACTTTAGATTAAGGTTGAATCACATTTCCTTCTAGTTCAGAGAATGATCTGATACTGCTGAAAAAGAATCTCTCGGTGATGACTGCACCTTTTCTTCGCTGTTATGTGTGTCTTAAGCATTCAACAAGAGACCAGAAGAATTTGTAATAGAGCCCTGTGCTTTATAATGCTGGGGTGCTTTATGGATACATCTTATTAAAGAATTGTAAAGTACTTATCTGATTAATTTGGGTCGGGTTTTCTGCTCAAATCTCAGGACAGCTTTGTTGTGTTTCATCCATTTTATGGTTGATATGCTTTCAATTTACTCTTTACTATTAAAAAATTGAAATGAGGTTTTGGAAGGAAATGCTCGGTTCTTTCTTCCCTCTCCCTAATGTCACAGGGACAGGTGGTAAGATTCTGAAATTGTACACCAGAAACTCTGTTTTCTTTCAGTCATTTTCTAGAAGACTTTGATCTCATCTTGGCTAAGGCAAATGCTATTTTTCATCTTCACAACTATAAATTTGTTAATTCACTTTGGTACATATGAACAAATGGTTTTGCTGTGGGAAGGAGATAATACCAAGAAAAAAAATGGAAGCATTACACTACATCCTGCTTATAACCAATGTTTTTGTTTGTTTGTTTCCTTTTCTGTAGTTCTATTTTCCCTCCCTCCTTTTCTTCGGATGCTTAGGACTTCATAGGCTGTCTAATATCATTCAATTTTTTCTTGGCACAACTCACCATTTTATACACATGAGGTTTTCATAATGGGAAAAATCCTGGGCCTCTATAAGCATGATCAGAATGGAGATGTGATTGGGGCACCTGGGTGGCTCAGTGGGTTAAAGCCTCTGCCTTCAGCTTGGGTCATGATCCCAGGGTCCTGGGATCGAGCCCCACATCGGGCTCTCTGCTCAGTGGCGAGCCTGCTTCCTCCTCTCTCTGCCTGCTTCTCTGCCTGCTTGTGGTCTCTGTCTATCAAATAAATAATTAAAAAAAAAAGAATGGAGATGTGATATTTATGAAGAGAGAAGAAAACTACATGGAGGAAGAGGAGGAATGATAGAATGAGGTTAAAGAAGAGAAAAATAAAACACTCAAAACAGAAGGAGAAAGAAAAAGTATATCCTCTTAGAATAAAATAAAAGATTATTTTATTCTATCCTAAGATAGAATAATACTTTGAACCTCTTAATGTTTTATTCTAAGATAGAATAAAATAATCTTCTATCTTAAACTCTATTGCACAAAAAATATGGGTGCTTGTCATATTTATATGCCTAAAATACACAAAATAGTAGAATCTGAACTTTAAGCAGAAATCAGAGTTTGTCATAATTGAGTGGCCAACTGACTTCCTATGGTGTTTTCCTGGGGCAGCTCTCCCCAAGACTAATTCCAACTCATTTTGAAAAACACGAGCTGGGCACAGAATTAAGCCATTTATATTCAAGGAACTTCTAAAACACAACATCCATAATATTGCCAGAAAAAATTCAAATTGTGACTATTTTTTTTTTATTTGTTTTGTTCTACATAGGGTGGATAGAGGCAAATTGATGACAAGGTTCTTTTAAACCATTAGAAGAGTGAGTAGTCAGATTCATGCTTCAGTCTATTCTCTTCCCAGTCTCTCTTAGAGAAGTGAATTCTTGTAACTACCTTATCTCTATTTCTTACAGTTTTACCTCTTCACCTAAAATTCTGCTTTGTCCTTTAAGGCACTTGCAGTAGTAATGTTTAACAGTGCTCTCAAACACTGATCTGAGCTGAAGGGTGCCTAGGGCCACTCCTCAGTCTTTTACCCTGTTAGAGACGGAATTATCCTTCCATTCTTAGGAAAAGCAGTGTCTGACTTAGTTTACCCAAGAAAGCATTGCCGATCCAAATCACAGGAAGCATCCTCATCGTGAGCAAATCAGACAGCTTTGTGCATCACACCAAGACCCTGGGTCACAGGAAGGAGGGAGCAGTCATCCCCACACAGTTACTTTATTCTTAGCGGATGCCCTGCACATAGGAATACATCTAGAAATGCACCATCCTGTTAAAAACTCTCCCCAAAGCTTACTTCTCGGGATTGAAGATAGAATATGACAAGTTAATTAATGACCCATTACAGGGAAAACGCCACATTTACGCAGATTTCTTTTTCTATTTTTATCTGACACTTCACAGTAGTTTTATGTAAGTCCTCTCTCAAAGACACATATTCATAATCTATAAAGTATGTTATCTGGCAGTAAAAGCCTGAGCAAGTTCCAGGACTGCACGCATTAATATATTAATTAATTAATTAATTAATTCAGTTTAGTTTTTAATCTGTTGGTATTTCCTGAGACTCTGTTTTAGACCCTGTGGGCATAGCAGAGGGAAATATAATGAGATTCTGCCCTTCTGGCACTGAAATTCTGAACAAATGAACTAATAAAGACTTACACGTATAGTTCAGTGATGGAGACTGGTTATGTGTCGTGAAGAAAATCAGAGCCTTGGAAAGGGACAGAGAGTGATGATGCATGGTAAGTAAGGCCTCCCTGAGGAGATGACTGTGAGCAGAGATCTGATGAAATGTGATCATGGGAGGACCGAAAAAAGCGAAACATGAACCAGGGCATAACTACAAAGTCATGGGCATTAAGGGTGTCGCCAGAAGATCACCAGCTTTGAGAAGCTCAAGTACAGGGCCCAACACTACATTTCTGCGCAGAAGAAAAAGGTGGCTCACTCTTAGACCACACACTGTTTTCTCCTTGAGGTTGAGTATGATATATTAAATGGAACCAATCTGCCATAGAGAGTTGTGCAATCCAAGCCTCTGCCTTCCTTGTCACTGGGATAGGTAGGCTCAAATTTACCAAGCCAGTAAGATTCCCTGTGAAATATTTACTTGGGGTTTCAGAAATCTCAGGAGTCCCTGGGTCTCTTAATGAGGCACTGAATATTAAATTACACTCGAGAGCCCTGGGTCCAATTGAGATTATGAAGTTAGATTTCTCACAGCACCGTGACTTTTCCCCAATTTTCTGAACAACACAGCAAGGTTTAAGATTCTTTGCAGCTTATAAAACCAAAGCTTTGGTTTTGATTCAGTTGTTCTGCCCTACTCAAGAGTGAAACATTAGTTCAAAAGAAGAAGCTGTACCACAGTCTCTCCATTTTCCCTCCATCCTTGGACCCCTTCCAAGATGATGTAACTCAATCATAAAGAAGCTGAAAAATCAGAAGACTCTAAATGCTCCTCCACCTTGTGCCTGTGTGTGTGTGTGTGTGTGTGTATGTTTTAATACATTAAGAAATTATTATTAATACATTATTATTACATTATTAAGAAATAGTGTGGAAAACCATTAATAAGAAAATTATTATTATATAATATAATAATTATTAATATCATTAATTATAAATGATCAATAATAATAACATAATAAAATTATTGATATATAATTATATATAGTCATATGATTATATAATATAGAATAATAAAAATAATTAATTAATAATTATTATTATTAATAATTATTTAATGATGATACAATATATTATTATATAATATAATAATATGATTATTATTATTATAATTATTACTATTAGTAAGGAAATTATTTTTGATACATTATTATTACATTATTAAGAAATAGTATGGAAAATATCTTGAAGAAAAGAACTTGGACAATTAATTACATGGCTCACAGAGTCACCATTAGACCCTATAGCTCTTCTTACATAAACAGCACATCTTTCAAAGCATCTGAGTTGGTAAACAATAAATTCCTTAGCACCTGCTCCCAACTATTCTGTTTAGGCAGACCTTCAGTTCTCTTCGAATTTGATTCAGCTGTAGCATTTGATTGAGTTATACAGAATCCAATTCCTAAGGATACCCTTAGGTTTTACTCTTCTCCTCTCATTTCTGACTCTGGTCCTAGCAAATCCGTGGTGGTAGGAGGTTGATTTATAGCCACTGACTGTCTATCTGATGAGATCCGAGTGAACAGGCTCCCTGAAGAGGCCCACCTGCCTATAACTGGCAGAGGCAATTCTGCAACCAAGCAGAAGCTGGTGTAACTAAAACTACCATTTGGACAGATGAAAGAGACTCCAACACGGTGTTTGTGTGTGCTAATTAATTCTCACACGTGCACACACACACACACACACACACACACACACACCCCTGTCATTCTTTTAGAAGTATGTTACATCCATTACCACAAATGATTTTTAAGCTCAATCTCTTAAAATAAAAACAAAAGAACTTACTCTTAATATCTTAGTTTTTATTTAATGTTTTAGGCATACTCTTCCAAATCCTTCATGGTTGAACATCTCCAATAAATTTAAGGTAAATAACATTTGTTAATACTGTCATTTCCATTTCATGCCCTACTAATAGATAGATATAGGGCATGACTGGTATTAATCAAATAACAATAAATTCAAGATGAAATAAATGATTAAGATTTCCACATTATACCAATTATTATATTTAAGTACTTTTAAGTCTCTTTTTATTCTTTCTCTTTTAGAAGCATTTATAAATTTATCTAGTGATTTTGGTTAATGTTATTTTCCAAAGTATATCTCTAACTAAAGAAGTAGCTCATAACCATGAATTTTAGGCCTGTCTCTCGTGTACACTGGGTATTACATGTCCAGGCCCTGTGATAAGAAGGGCTCTTCCCTAACTGGATCAGCTATGCACAGAATTATATTCATTTAGTTTTATCCCAGTTGCCTCTTTGTAGTTTTCCTTCAGCTTCGCCTAAAATAATCTAAAAGTTAAGTCCTTTCCTTCAAAGGGCTGGGTAGGAAACATCTGATTTCAGGAACAGAAAGTCCATTCCACCGCAAATACTCCTTCCACCAAGCTAGAAGATGTCCCAATTCCCCAGGTAGAATTCCATCTTTTAGCTTATTTCCAACATGGACCATTCAAATACAAATATCCATAGAGGAGATAATACAAATATTGCTTAGTTATTTATAACTGAAAACATTTTAAGTCTTCTCATTCACTGACATGTTAGTGATAGTGAGTTTATCAAAGTTTTTCTTTTTAGAAAATTTTTAAATTTATCATGTTCAGGTAGCCACTCTATAGTACATCATTAGTTTTCAATGTAGTGTTCAATGATTCATTAGTTGTTTATAACACCCAATGTATCAGAGCCTTTCTTAACAGTGCTTTTTCTGGGACAGAGAAAATATCCCAAAACACAAAGCCAAGTTCTCTGGCCTCCTATTGACCATTCTTCAACTTAGAGAAAGAGGATTTCTCCCCAAAACTTTAGCGATGCCACTCATGGACTTAACTGAATTCTAAGGCACAAACTGGAAGTCAAAACACCAACCCAATTGTGTGGAACCCAGAAGAAGGAGAGAGAGGAAAGTTAAAACAGTATTCTTTCTTCCAAAAAAAAGGGGGGGGAAGGAGAGCAATTTACAGTAAAGTGAATCAAAATGGCAACAGCCCATTAATATGGAGTATCACATTTTTCTGAGCTATTTCTTTACTCTGTTTTTTTTCCTTTTTCCTTTGAAGTTGACTCATTAAACTACTTTAATAATTAATTATTTGTGTTCCTTTTTTGTCAGTATTTGAGGGCTATAATGAGGTTCTCAGAGGAATTTATAAATTAGGGGGAAAAAAGGCTCCAAATTTCATCCAGATATCAGCACATAGGAGGATGACGAGGACATCAAAAAAGTATCTATCAGCCTAAACTACCATCACTACATGAATAGATCAATAATTTGTTTTCCAATTAAGCTCCAAAAGGTAATTCTATGCAAAAGTAGGCTCATACAAAAGTATGAACATCCTAGGAATCCCATTAGCCACTGCTATTAACATATGTCAAGAAAAAACAAAAAACAAAATCAAAGAGGTGTGGCACCAAGGAGGGGATCCCCCCAAAAAAGTGAAAGCAGAGTTATGCATGGGTGGCAAAGCTACTTATAGAATGTGACTATCCCTCGAAATCTCTTAAGACATTTTCATAAGAGCCACTCAATTCTTTTGAGTTTTTATCTTCACCCACCAAAGCAACACTCTCATTATGATCTGCCTTCTCAGGGGATTGACTATCGGGAGAGAATGAGCTGGCTACGAGGACTTCTGTGCTTAGTCTGCTCACAATTTCTTATTTTAAATTAATTGGTTCACAATCTGGTACTGCTTTCAGACTCCTGGGAATTTTTTTAATCTATTATTAAGCTCTCAGGGTGTTGATAATGAACAAGACTGCTAAGTGGAAAGATCTTGGTGGCATCCTGCCCAGACCCAGTGCCCTTCCCTGCTTCTTCAAAACCTTATTTGATTTGAGAAGGACAGAAAGACGGACAGACACAGAGACAGACAGAGATGGAGGGAGAGAACGCGAGTGCATCAAAGGAAAATATGGATGAACCATATGTGCTCCGAGCTCACTGTGACCCTCAAACCACCCAGTCAGGTAGATCCTGAGGGAGCACCAAGGTTTAGGCTTTGGGGAAGTTGCTTTTCCACAGCCTTGGTTCCTGAACTCATGGTGGTAATTCTAAGGCAGGTGGGCAGCATTAGTGTTGCTCTCTGTCCCAGGTGAACACGTGCCTCACTGAGACCAGATTCTGATCAAGAACCAGAAGTGTCAGTGTCTGTAAAATTTCCTCAAGCACAAACAAGTGAAATGTCAGAATTCCTAGGAACAGTGATACAAGCCTCGGCTTCACAAGCAGCATGACATAGCTCCAACACGACCCTATCCAGAGAACAGGGTCTCCCTGGGAGACTGGAGGTCTATAGGGACCTGCATGGGAATCTACATCACCAATCCCTGCAAGGCCAGCACCTTTGAATCCTTGGCAATGAAACCAACACCTTGATCTAACCTTACAGGATGTGGGGTGTAGATGACTGGTCTTATGATATGTTTCAAATAACAAAAATAAAAACGTAAAATATTTTTAATGGGAAAGTTCTTCTGTCTTCTGGAAATTGCTTCTAAGCCCCTCATTCATTGATCAGTGGCTACACTGTCCACTGAAATCTTATTTTCTGACCTCATTAGGATAAGAGCTGCCTGGCATCATATTTCTAAAATACCCTTTCTGAATTTGCAGAATAAAACAGTGAGAATCACACTCACCTGCTCTTGATAATTCACACATACATATTAGGATTTCACTCTGATCTGGTTAAGCACATTGTCATATGATATAGTGTCTACTGTATACTCATCCTCTTTGTCCCCGTTATCACTCCTTTTCAAATTCAGTTTCCAGTTGTTTATGTCATTTGCATTTTTGGTGTACTTATTTAAGTTTGTTTTGGAAAGACATAATTGAGCTTTTGGTGATCACAAAATCTTAAATTAAATCTTCTCGAACAGTAGAAGGGAATCTAGGACCACCCAGAGCAATAAAAAGGTCCCATCACAAAAGTTGAGAGCCGATTTCACTGCTTCCTAAATACATCCCAAGATTAGGGAAGCAGCCTGTCCTGGTACCCTGTGCAGGGAGCTCTTTCCTATCTCAGACTAACATTTGCTCCTGTAATTGCCACCCACTAGGCCTGGTTCCTTTTCTTTTCTTTTAAAGATTTTATTTATTTATTTGTCAGAGAGAGCAAGAAAGAGAGAGAGAGAGAGAGCATAAGTAGGGGGAGTGGCAGGCAGAGGGGAAGCAGGCTTCCCACTGAGCAAGGAGCCTAATGTGGAACTCCATCCCAAGATCCTGGGATCTTGACCTGAGCCAAAGACAGATGCTTAACCAACTGAGCGACGCAGGCATCCCTAACTGGGCCTGGTTCTTCACTCCAGCACCCCAAAACACAAATCATATTTCTCATTCCCTAATATGCCCTACAAGAACATATGGAGAAATCTAGCCCTGACCCAACTAGCCATTTTGTATTATTCTTTTCCCTCCACTCCTTTTATAACATGATGTGATGGTCAGTTTTGTGTCAATTTGTCTAGTCTGTGATACCCAGATACTTGGTCAAACACCTGTCTTTATGTAGCCAAGAAAGTACTCTTTTTTAATGTGATTTATAGTTAAATCAGTAGACTTTGAGTAAGGCAGATTATCCTCCATAATGTGGTGGGCTTCATCTGACAGTTAAAGGCCTTAGGAGCAAAGACCGATGTCCTCCAAAGAGGCAGGAATTCTGCCTCCAGACTGCCTTGGGACTCAAAGTGCAATAACTCTTCCCTGCACCTCTAGCCTGCTGGCCAAGCCTTCAGGTTTCAGATCGGCCAGCCTCCAAAATCACATGAGCTGATTGTTTAAATCTCTGTCTATGTATACAACCTATTGGTTCTATTTCTCTGGAAAATACCCCAAGACATGCTCTGCAGGCATTTATCATTCCCGATACTTTCTTAACACCTCAGTGGAACTGATTCCAACCCTGGGAAGAACCCGTAAGCTTACGGCCGCCCCTCTGCAAACCCTAGAGCCTATGCTATGATTGCAGAGCAGCATTATAGCACACTTGTCATGTGACTGACCCTGCTTGATGTAATGATCCAAATCTATTTTATTTTGTTTTATTTTATTTTTTAAAAAACATTTATTTATTTGACAGAAAAAGAGAGAGTGAGAGAGGGAACACGAGCAGGGGGAGTGGGAGAGGAAGAAGCAGGCTTCCCGGTGAGCAGGGAGCCCAATGGGGTCTCAATCCCACATCCCAGTACCCTGGGATCATGACCTGAGCTGAAGGCAGGCACTTAAAGACTGAGCCACCCAGGCACCTGGATACAAATCTGTTTCAGACAAAAAGTCACACATAGGTCAGTTTAACCTCACTGTTCAACATGTCTTCTGGCACAGAGGATTTTTTTTTTTTTTCAGACTAAAGTGTCCTGAATTTGTTCTTTTCCTAATTTACAGTGTGGTGGTTAAAAGCAAAACCCTGGTGATCAGTTTGAGTGGAGAACAAACCATTTATTATCTAGCTGAACTTTAGAGCTGCTAACTCACATCTTCTCTATAATTGGACATGGTATATATTCAAGAAGTGGTCATGATTGTTATTATTGTCAGCACCATCATGGCAGGAATCACTGCTTTAGAGCCTGGCGGTGAGGTGCCAAGAGGGCTGAACTCTTCATGGAGCTCCGTGGAGGAGTCTTTCTCAGACCCAGCCCAGGAGCATCACACTTTCTGTGAACAACTGTCCTGCCTTCTTTGTGCTGCTTGCTGGAAATCGAGCCAAATGTGTGCTCCTTATCTTCCAACTGTAGCAGCCATGAATGTACGCATTTTAAAAAACTGACCTTCCCCGTTGCTTCCCATTACTTTTCTTACCCTTGTTTTCCTTCAGGCCTGATTTCAAAGCTCTTACTTTTAAGAAGCTTACTGCTCAGGGGTGCCTGGATGGCTCAGTGGGTTAAAGCCTCTGCCTTCGGCTCAGGTCATGATCTCAGGGTCCCGTGATCGAGCTCCGCATCGAGCCCCACCCGCATCGAGCCCCACCCGCATCGAGCCCCGCATGGAGCTCTCTGCTCAGCAGGGAGCCTGCTTCCTCCTCTCTCTCTGCCTGCCTCTCTGACTACTTTCAATCTCTGTCTGTCAAATAAGTAAATAAAATCTTTAAAAAAAAAGGAAGCTTACTGCTCATTATGTATTTTTGTCAATTTTTTGGAGGTGACTGAAATTAATCAACCAGCCAATGATCAACATTTCTAATATGAGCCTTCCTTGATCTAATCATCCTGGATTCATTCCTCACTTGGTCCAGAACTTAAACTTTTAAGATTCATGCACCCAGTATGAATTAAGATGAAAGGCTGATATATTTGCTTTCCATTTCCTTCCTTAGGGAGAAAATCAGTATAAGTTTCTAAATGCTTATTTCCCTTCAAAATCAGATTACTAAAAACATAAACTATGTCTCAAGTGCTGACTCCACTTATAGGAAATGTGAGCATATTATCAGATCCAAGTTGCTACACTTGATCAGTAATGTGATTCCTATTTATTTTGTGTCCATGCTAAGCATATGGGAAGTCAGAACATAAGAAAAACTTAGAATGTCTTTTTTTCTCAGTTCTTCCAGAGAACGCATTTTTATCCACATTTAAGTTTTTAAGTGTCAGGGTATAGGTAATGGTCCAAATTACAAACCAGAAACCATAAGTTTACGTTGGTTCTAATTAGTGTCAGAAATTCCCAGGCCTTGCAACTTAAGAAACACATTTCTAGTGAAGTAAAAAAAAAATGTTTATTATAAAATCATCACAGCATTTAGAGAAATAACATTGAAATTACTTGCTATCTTGCCTCTGTTTTTCCCTGAACACTTTCTGATTCCTTGCTTTTCTAGAGGAATCTTACTAAATCATTGACTCTAATATTTACACTTAAGTTTGTCCTTATAGCATTTGATGCTCATCTCATATCTAATGCTTGGTTTCTTGTATTTCTCTTATGTTGCTCAGGCAGTGTTGATTCAAGTTAGTATATAAAACTTGCTTTCACCTTCATATTTGCAATGTTGTAGATAAAGCCCTGGGAAATCCTGGAATGACTGTCCCCATACATTTCTCCTACTCATTCCCAGGGCAATTGACCCTTTTTCTTGCTATTTTTTAAAAAAATATTTTTCATTTATTTATTTGATAGAGAGAGAGATCACAAGTAGGCAGAGAGTCAGGCAGAGAGAGGGGGGAGCAGACTCCCTGCTGAGCAGAGAGCCTGATGTGGGGCTTGATCCCAGCATCCTGAGATCATGACCTGAGCCAAAGGCAGAGGCTTAACCCACTGAGCCACACAGGTGCCTCTTTTTCTTGCTATTTTGAAGAAAAGCACCCAGGCGGATTTGTGTAAGCTTCCTAATTTTTTGCTGGCAGAATGCAGATAAAGTCTTATAATAAAGGAAGAGGAAACATGAGCATGTCTATGAAGAGTTTAAGACTGACCTAACTGAATGCATGGCCAGTTGATGCTGAGTGCCTTACTAGGTGGCTCCTAATTCCCACCTAAATGAAGGAGGATAAACTCTATGTTCTAGAGAATTTGCTCTCTGCCCATAGGAGCCTAAAGCTGCAAGGGGGTTGTGAGGTCTGGATCCTGGCTTTGCCCCTAACTAGCTGGATAAGTTGGGGCAGGTCATACCCCTGTACCTTAGTGTGGGTAACATAATGACAGATTGTTAAATCATGACATAGGAGGATAAAGCACTGGTAGACTCCCCTGGATGGGGTGACACTCTGCAGTTCAGGCCTATCGCGGCTCTCTGGATGTACCTATCAGCCTCCTACAGGACCGTGAGAGAGCTGGGAGATGGCAGGTCAACCCCAGTCCTGGTAAGGAACTCATCTCACAGTGCCACCAATGTGTGCTGCTGCGACCTGAATAGATTGGACGGTCACCAACAGCACTGTCCTATCCCCCCCCCCACACACACACAAACTGCAGGTTCCCTCAGTTCTAGGGATAATTCAGGAAAAGTTCAGGGATCAGGAGTCCAGACTTTGGCTTCCACTTCAAAAGATGTTCCCCTTTCCAGTGTGCTGACAGCTGCTCAAAAAAACACTATTGGGACAGTGTGGCTGCTGGCCACCAACACTGGATGTTTCCAGCACATGGTTTCTAGGGACTCTTCTGTAGAGATGCACTCTATTATGAAATAGTAAAAATATGAACAGCATATGTGAGGTACAACTTCCTCCAGATAGATGAGGGTCAATTTCAATTCAATTAAGTTCCCATCTGGAGCTTCAGAGCCCCCATGTCATGGGGTTTCCTGGCTGGAAATGGCCTGTTGCTAGGCAGGATGGAGAGTAAGAGTGGTCCCATCAGTCTGCCCTTGCTCTACTGCTAGCCCATAACCCAGTTCCTAACCTATGGTAAATGCTTTACAGTGTTTGCAGGATGAATAAAGGAATGAGATGGACAATTTTACACTGACCTCTAGAAGGACATGGATTGTCATAGGAGAAATGAACTAAGTGAACCCAATCTAAGTGAGAAGACATTGTGTCACCCTTGTCTCCTGGAGTCTGAAGACAGCAGGAAATCCAAATATATAATATATTTAGACTTAAAATAAAACCCTCCATGGCTTTCTTTACCAGGCACTCCAAAAAAAAAACAAGTGTAAGGCACTATAAAACTATATAAAATGATATAACTCTCAGTACTGAATTGGCTGATGGAAGAGATGAGTAGAAATAATGCTGTATGTCTCTGAATAAAGACACACAAAGAGGAAGAGCTCTCTAGAGAGGCATGAAGATTGTTGCTGACATTTTCATAACTGACCTAGAAGGAGGAGGGCACAAATCCATCTCTAAGTTTTCAGATACTATTGAGTTATTGTGAGGAGTAAAGTGTCCAATTAGTGACAATAACCACAGCAGAACTTTTGAGAGTGAGATTTAGAAAAAAGATGCCTTCGGTATATGTATGTTTAACTTAATGTAGTTATTCACCAAATGAATGGTTCCAAGCTCTCATTTCCCAACCCAGGAAAGGGAGTTAGAAATAACCTCAGGATGCCTTCTGAAGACCTTGATGTTTTCTGCAGTCAGAAACAGACACACAAAACTCAGTCCATCCATCAGCATGGAAAACAGGACCAACTAGAGAATATGCATACCCCCACATTGCCACCCATATCTGGACACTAGGTGATAGTCTGGCGGCCACATGAGGCCACATGAGCAGGAGGGAAATGCTGCTGGAAGCAGTGCAAGTGAGGAGGGAAAAAATGACCAGAGTTACCAAGGAAATTTTCAAGTGCGGGAAGACAATAGCATGAGAACTCTGGTCTCCCAAATTTTCTTTTTGAGGTTGTCTTTCATTCATCTCTTTCTTAGACCCAATTTCCTTAAGTTTGCACACCAAATAGTTTATAAACTGCTTTCCTTCACCACCACTTTGCTTAAATGCTGGTGCTCATTATCTCTCTGCTGGACTAGCCTCTTCCTGATTTAACTCATCTTTTCTGTGCTTTGGATTTTTACCTAGCAACACTCCATTTTCCTGTATACAAAAACTTAATTTTTTTTATTTTTTTACAGGAAATATGAAATTTCCACATTTTTAATAGGAAACTATGAAAATCTTTGCAGGTATATTAGTGGGGGTTCCCCCAGAGAAACAAGAGGAGATTACCTATCCAGAAATCATCTAACTAAATCTATATATCTGTATCTATCTGTGAATACATTATAAAGAATTAGCTCACGTGATCATGGGGTTGGCAACCAAGAGGTGTTGATGGTGTAGTTCTAGTTGAAAGGGTAGCATGATGATTTTATTTATTTATTTGACAGACAGAGATCACAAGTAGCCAGAGAGGCAGGCAGAGAGAGAGGAGGAAGCAGGCCCCATGCAGAGCAAAGAGCCGGATTCGGGGCTCAATCCCAGGACCCTGGGATCATGACCTGAGCCGAAGGCAGAGGCTTTAATCCACTGAGCCACCCAGGCGCCCCTAATCTGTCCCAAACTTAATACTCTTATGCAGAATAGCTACAGAGCTCATGGGTCCTAGTGAAAATGCAAAATCCTTTTTTCGAAAATTATGAAAAATGTCAAGATGATGAGAGCACAACATTAAGCCAAGTGTGGAGCCCTTCCAAGCATAGGGTCCTGGATGACTGCACAAATCACAAACCCTTAAAGCTGGTCCTTTTCTTTGGTATTCCAAATTCACTGCTCTATGACAAAAATCTGTTGAGATTTTAATCCAGCATCTTCCCCATACTTCTATATTTGTTCTATAGTCTTCATGGCCCCATACACCTTTCCTCAGCCTGGCCAGGCTCCATAGTCAGCCTTCTTTGGGAAACTTAAATATCCCTCTTCTGTAGCTCAGGTCTAAATGAAGCCCCTTTCCTCACTCAACAGAATGCTGCCCTCCCTTCCTGTCTGTGTCCTGGCACTAACCACACTGATTTCTTCACAGGCTTGTCTACCAACTAACTTGTAAGCTTAGTGAGACCATGTGTTATCCACTGGGGTTACCCTAGGATCTGATGGACTGTGAACCTATAGTTGGCACTTAATAAATATGTCCTGCTCTTAAAAATAGCTATAGTATAATTTCATAGTGAAGAATCATAATAGCTAGCAGATACTAGGTACTTAACCATGTGCAAGACCCTGTTTACTCAAAGCATTTCCCACATAATGATGCATTTATTCCTCACACCAACTCTACCAGAGCCAACTGTCAGTGCCTCACCCATGCACTGGGTATCTCCCATTTTCATGGGTGAGGTAATGCCAATGGGTGTGTTTTACACATTTGTCCACTGTTTCCCATGGAATTAAGCTAAAGTAACTCTCAGTGGTAAGTGGATTTAAAATGAGGCTTTTTTTTGGCTGGCTTCCCTGCCCTGTATCACTGCCCTACTTCTCTGCCAGCATCAAGGCCCTTCCTAAAGAAAACCGCTAAAACTTAGATTCTAATCTCATGGTCTGTTTCCAGGGAGGTAAAAAAAAAACAAAAACAGAAACAAAAACAAAACAACAACAACAAAACCCACCCAACCAATATTATGGCAACTTGAGATGCAGGGCACTTAACTAATCCTCCTATGAGATAACAGTAATGATGAAGGAATACACACAGATGAATTATTATTGAGTAGAATGGTGGAAGATGAAAGTTTTGTCTATAAAAGCACAATTGGTACATAATTTTTTTAAAGATTTTATTTATTTATTTGACAGACAGAGATCACAAGTAGGCAGAGAAGCAGGCAGAGAGAGAGGAGGAAGCAGGCTCCCCACTGATCAGAAAGCCTGATGTGGGACTCTATCCCAGGGGCCTGGGATCATGACTTGAGCTGAAGGCAGAGGCTTTAACCCACTGAGCC
>ML107925.1:0-28511 GCA_003697995.1 Taxidea taxus jeffersonii | reverse complement strand
AAGAGAGAACACAAGTAGGCAGAGAGGCAGGCAGAGAGAGAGGGGGAAACAGGCTCCCTGCTGAGCAGAGAGCCTGATGCGGGGCTCGGTCCCGGGACCCTGAGATCATGACCTGAGCCGAAGGCAGAGGCTTAACCCACTGAGCCACCCAGGCGCCCCAAAAATATATAATTTTTTAAACGATGGGCAGTGTTAGGTAATAAACAAGTGAAGTTACCTCAAGAAATAAGTCAGAATTAAAAAGTAATTATGTTCAAGAATACTTACAGTAAGTTTATGAAATAACTTATTCCTAATAATAATAATTATTATTATTATTTTGATTGTCAGGTCTTTTTTATTAATTACCATGTCCTTGACATATTTTTTAATTTAAATTCAATTAGGCCAACAAATAATACATCATTAATTCCAGATATAGTGTTCATCAATTCATCAGTTGCATATAACACCCAGTGCTCATCACATCATGTCCCCTCCTGAATTCCCATCATCCAATCATCCCATCGCTACCCATCTCCCCTCTAGCAACCCTAAGATTGTTTCCTATAGTTAAGAGTCTCTCATGGTTTATCTCCCTTTCTGATTTCTTCCCATTCAGTTTTTTCTCCTTTTCCCTATGGTCCTCTACACTATTTCTTATATTCTACATATGAATGAAACCATATGATAATTGTCTTTCTCCAAAATTGTATTTATTTATTTGAGAGAGAGAGAGAGCAAAGAAGGGGCAGAGGGAGAGAGGCAGAATCTCAAGCTGACTCCCTGCTGAGCTCAGAGCCCAACTAGGGCTTGACCCACCCCCATCCTGAGATCAGTACCTGAGCTGAAATTAAGAGTTGGATGCTTAACCCACTGAGCCATGCAGGAGTCTCCAAAATAAATTATTAAAGGAAGGTAAAGATAGCAGGAACAGACTTCGAACTTGTCAAGGTCGTTGATAAGAAAGGCTTACAAATGTATGGCTGTTGCTTAAGATAGTGGACTGGATCCACCATTTCTCAGTAAATATGGCGGTCCTCATCTTCCCAAAATATGAATGACTGCCATAAAAAAGATCATGAGCTATTTTGAAAAAGGACACAATGTAAAAATAGAAGGAGATCTTCAACAATAAGCAAGGATGGTATGTCACTGCAGTTTTCAGGGTATTATCATCTTTATACTGTTGTTGAGAATATTCCAATACTTTCAGCAAAAGCATTTATATTGATAAATAACACAGTATAAAGTCCATTACAATATCTAAAGCTCTAAATAATCTACGGCTTATGTTAGAAGATATGAATAGATGTTGATGGCTCCAAAACATTTGGATGGTCATACTCTAGTTTTAGCAATTAATTTGATAGTAACTGAATAGCTCATGAAAATATACCCTACATCAAAGGATGTTCATAAAGTTAAGATAATATGTCAGCAATGTTGCTTTATGTCACATTGGCAATGCCCCAGGGAAAGTGCTGAAACCGCATGAGCTCCAGCATCATTAGCGTGATAACACATTTATGCTCTCGGACTACAGGGTGGTTGTGCCTGGGACACCACTGAGGAGTTGCTGTGAATCGTGAACTTGCACAAAGTCTACTTTGCAAAGAATATGTTTAATAATGCCTCTGCCTAGAGTGTTCTACTTCTCTACTAAGCGGAAGTTCTTTTATCAATAGTAGCTGCATCTGGGAAAGTGCTGAGGTGGAACCCACTACCTCAGCAAAAGGTGCATAAACTTGATGACCAGGCAGCTCTCTGCAGCTCTCAGACACCACACAGCTTCATCCTGGAGAAAAGAAGCCGTGTGGACACCCCCCACCCCACCCCGAGTGAGCTGAGTGCAGGGAGATTATACCTCTCTGGATATATGTGTGGAGGGGTGGTCTTGCCCGAGGCATGTTACTCCCCTTCTCCTTCATCCCACTGTTGATTGGCTGACTCTCTACTCTGTTCTCACACAGTTCTAGATAATACATATTTAGCTTTACTTTTCAGACTGACTTCCATCGCTTATTTTGAAGATATTTCAAAAGAAACTTATCAATGCCACCTTTTGAAAGACTGAGGTTATAGATGTGTATTTAAGATTTGGAATTCAGTGAAGATTTGAAAATTACAAATGAGTTTTAAATTGAAATGAGTTTATTGATACAAGTAACTAAGTTCATATAAGTAACTAAATGTTTATGGAAGCAACCTCCCATTAAAAAAAAAAAAAAAAAAAAGAATGTTAACAGGAAAGGTTTAAGTGCCATGTTCCAAAAGAGAGTGCTCTGACACAACTTGGCATCATTTTGTCTTTTATCTTTTTGTTCTTTCTCCTTCCATCCTCCCTGCTTACTTCCTTTCTTCTCTCTTCTCTCTTTCCTCCCTTTCTCCTTCTCCCTTCCTTCATCCCTCCCATTCTTCCTTCCCAATTGTCTCTCAGATGGATGGAAAGTTATATAACATAAAATATTTACAACCATGATATCCTAATTTTTGTTGTTATTGTTCTTCACTTCATTGATAAAAGTCTGGCAGAAAAGAGCAAAATGGGACAGGTCTTGCATTTTTCATACATATTTGCTTCTGCTGCCCTCTAGGATGTCTGGCCCCATTTAATTACACCTGCTGGCTGAGAATTTTAATAAGTATTTCCATGATGAATGTTCTTTCCCATCATTAGAAAATATATATTTAAAAAGGAGTCCTGCTTCAAACCAAATAATTACCTGAAACGGACATATTATTTTAATTTTTAGTAGCTTACAAGTTACTGAATCTTAATAATCCTTTTATGTTTACAGAACATCCTTTTTTTGCATCCAGTGGGGAATCTACTATCGAGGAAGACACACTGACTTTATGACATATCATTGTTAGTCAGAAAATGAGAAAAAAATACAACTAAAGTTGGAAATGAAATTTCTCTATTACATAATGACCACAAGACTGATAATTTGAGTGGAAAGCTCTAAGTCAGTAATTAGTTATCATAAATTAAACAGACACATGGCATACTTTAAAGGGAAAGGTAAATGAATGTATCTAATACGTATTTCCCCCTAAAAATCTTGGTTGGGTGTGGCACAGGTGTGGGCACAGGGCAAACATTAGCCACACAGTTAACCAGACAGGTAGAATGAATGCCAACCACATGGACTATAGTTGCCAGAAATGCATTCCACAGCTGCCCCATTACTCACTAGCTCACTCTGGAAACTCATGCCAGCCTTCCCTCTCCAAATCTCAGTAGGTGTGTTTGTCTAAGGTACTAAACTAGCACTGCACAGATATCCTCTTGTGAGCTAAGCTTCCACGACTCCATGCCAATGATGGTTTTGTAGTGACTGTTCTCTGCTTGTGTTTTCTTGCGGGAGGGGCATGAGACATTTAGAGAGGTGGAAAACTCTTCTAAAGGAATCACTGGATTATCTGTGCCATACTGGATATCATATATGTCAGTGCTATCATTTATGGAGTTTTTGTGATAGAACTTCCAAGTTATTGTTTATTTCAGTCCGAATTTTGGCCATATAGATTAAAATCTATAGTGAGCTGTGTTCATTTTATTTGTTCAGTGGGTGGGGAATTAGACCAGTCACTTTCAAGTAGCTGAGAAAATCTGACAACATGTAAACCAGACACTGATAATTGGTTACTGATGCTGAACATTTAAATACTCCAAGAATTCTAAAAAGGTATACTTGGATAATTTAAACTGTCTAGATATCTTGATGAAATTCTTATTACCTAGGAATCTAGTTAAGTTGTGAATAAGACTTTAAAGCACAAATCTATAATAAAACTTCAGCTTCTTCTTTATTTTCAGGGTTATTTAAGCCTTGTTTTCTTATGCAAGTTCTAAAGCAGGAATCATACTTCTAGAATCCTCTTTCTTTATAAAAGTTCACAGAGATTTCAACTCATATTTATTCTCACAACATTCCCATGGAAAATGAGAAAGTCAAGTGAAATTCTTGTCCAAAAGTAGTTACAAAGACTTGGGGAATTGGAAGAAAAACTGTTTTCATTCTAGACAAATAAGAAAGAAATTATTTTCTTTCTTTCTTTCTTCTTTTTTTTTAAGATTTTATTTATTTATTTGTCAAAAAGAGAGGACAATCAGGGGGAGTAACAGAAGGAGAGCAGGCTTCCTGCTGGGCAAGGAGCCCAATAGAGGACTCCACCCCAGGACCCCAGAATCATGACCTGAATCAAAGGCAAATGCTTACCTTACCGAACCACCGAGGGACCCCAATAAACTGTTTCTTGAGGAGCAATAAGATTACATCTTGAACCAAGTACAAATCATCCTTCAGCCCTGGCATTGTCCTGCTGGTGGTAGTAGAGTGAGACACACTGTTGACTAGGTAGCAAACTTTCACAGGAGGCAAGCAAAGGGAATGGATGACCATTTTGATCTCTAGTGTGAGGAATTATACGAAACCTCTCATTATTGTGCAGATGATCACATAAATAGTAACACAAGAGTTCTAGCCAGTCGTGTTTGTCCTAAAGATTCTCTTGAACTCCAACATCTTTCAGGCCCCTTCTCCCCTATCTTCTCATGTTTTCTTCTTCCTTTTCTCTGGGCATTTTTACTTCCTCCTTCCGCTATTTATGCTTCTCTCCTCCCCTCCTTCTTTCTTCAGGTTTTATTTATTTATTTTTTTTTTTAAGCACTGATTAGATAACAATCACCTCTCAGCAGATACTGAAACTCTAAGACTATGTCCTTACACTTCCTGCTTTGTCCCCCTTCCCATTTCCTTATATATCCTTTGTACTTCTCTCTTATTCCTTTTTTTTAATCTCTATATTCTCCTTTGTCTTAGATATGAATTTTACATCAAAATGGGGATTAAGGATGATACAGTTATATGTTCTTCATAGAGAAGGAAATAACATGGAGAAGGCAAAGGGGAGAAGAAGGAAGACGTCAGAACAATAAAAAATTAAAGGAAATACAGGAATTCATAGAGCTGAATCCCAAAAACACAGCCTCAAGGACATGTGGCCCAATCAGGTGTCACTTCATTCAATATCTCTGCCTTTATGCAGCTGCCTCAATTGGGCTGGACTGGGAGCCTCACAGAATGGAGAGGATAGAACTAAAGTAAATGACCCACAGTACTTCAGGGAGAAGGTTAAAGAAAGAGGAATCTAATCACAGATTGTTTAATGATTGAATCTTTACGAAAAAGGAATTATAAGGAATAAGGTTACTTATCTGCCCAAGTGGCTACGATTAGAAGGTACTGATTCTTCCTAGTAGTTCACTGCAAATCAGTCCATAGCAAACTGGATTAAAGAGAATATAATTATAAAAAACTGGAGTTGGAACTGGCCCAGGAGAACATTCTGTTCCACCCTCCAACCTCTACTTAGATATCTCAATATTGATTGGCCAACTCAATATTGATTGGCCTCCAGTCCCAAGTATCTCCTTTGCCATCCTATCAAGAATTAATCTCCTAGAGATGATCCTTCTCCTCTCAGAAACAATTCCCTTTCTGGTTTACTGTAGTCTATGTGAGAAAGTATCCAACTGAACTACATTTTAACACTAAGGAAAAATGAGAGGCCAAGGAATGGATTGCCAAGGAATGGAGGAAGTAAATACATATATAATGGGCAAGTAAATACATTTTCTTTCCCAGAGTTCACTAATTTCTATTCTCAGAGGCTATGAAGCTGTAAACATTCTCTGTTCCTATTACAAGTTTACCATGAGAAAAAGTAACTTAAGCACTTTAACTAGTGTATGAGCATGCATCTTTTCATGAAAAATGAATAAACATGTCATAAAATGAAGCATATAAAATATACGTTGCCTGATTTATTTCCATATTTTAATTCCACTTTTAATTTTTGACAAAAGACAGCAATTTGGTCAATGGGGGTGTGATGAAAGGATAACGAATGAAGTCCCTTACCATCCCTCACTGCACACACAGGACCTTGGTTGGGACTTTGTGCCTCACAGAAATTCATGACCCATTTGAAAGAGCCAGCAACTGTGCCTGTTCACTCATCAAGGCAATGGACTAGAGCAAAGGGTCAAATGATGATGAGATCAGCAAAAATCTTTTCAAATATAATAGTTTCCATGCTTGAGTATCACAAAGCTCTCCTATATATTTCTGTGGAATCTTCAGGTAAAAGTATTAAGTGGAACATTTTCTTATAATTCAAAAGTTGCTTTTTAGCTAAGACTATAGTCAACTCGGAAAAGCAAGTGTTTGACTCTAGTTTAGAGTCTAGTTTAGGATGATATTAAATTATGGTTATTAAGTCCCTATCTTTAGTGTCTGAAGCAGTTGAAGACTTATGGCCTGTACCAGATATGGCTGACAGTTATCTGGGGGTAGTTTATATGGATATATTCATATCTACCTTAGTCACATGTAATAACAGCAATATTTTTCCAATGAAGGCAGAGAAAGAAACATTAATATCTTTTCTATATTATTTACACTGCTTTGATAATAGAAAAGCGTAAACTAGTCTAAACTAAGGTGCTTTGTGAATCACAACTATGCATGATCAAAGTAAGAAATCTCATTTTACTTAACCCATTTCTAATGTTTCCAATTTTGAGTAAAGTTCATTTCTTTTTTATGGGTTAAAATGTTCTCCACGTAGCATAGGATTCAGATCTTAACTTTAAGAAATATTAGGCCACACAAGAAATTGGGAGAGATTATATAAAACAAAGGGAGACCAAAAGGACTAAGGTTGTACAAAAAGGTCTTGTTTGCCCCCAAGCTCACATGCATTTCAAATGCTGAGGAACTAATGCCATGATAGTTCCAGCTGGGGAAAAAAAAAAATAGCACAGAGAAATCCAGGGCCCAAGAGTCATCATTTTCTTTTACTTTTTATTATTATTAGTTTTAGTTTCAGGGGTAGAATTCAGTGATTCATCACTTGCATATAACACCCATAAAGTGCCCTCCTATTATAGTGCCCATCACCCAGTTACCCCATCCCCCAACTATCTTCCCTCCAGCAACCCTCAGTTTGTTTCCTATAGTTAAGAGTCTCTTACAGTTTTCCTCCCTCTCTGCTTTTACTTTATTTTATTTTTTCTTCCCTTCCCATATATTCATCTGTTTCGTTTCTTAAATTCTACACATGAGTGAAATATATGGTATTTGTCTTTCTCTGACTGACTTATTTTGCTTAGCATAATACCTTCTAGTCCCACAGGATTTCTCACTTTAAAATGCATCAGTACATTGTATTATTTGACCTTCATAACAATCAGAAGAAGGGCACAAGTATCAGTAACTGTTCTCACAGGTGAGGAAACCAAAGGCACAAACTGATTATTGAGTTGCTCCAATTCACTCAGCTAATGAGAGGCAGAAGCAAGCCTAACATTGCAAGCTGGCCTAGCATTTCCAGCACTTTTTCCAATGTGCTCCAGAAGACTGAAATAATAACAGGAAACACACAAAAAGAAATAGAAGTGAATGTCTCCTATTTGCATCATGCTAAATACAAAGGCAGTTGTGGTAACCTTGTTGGGTTAGAAAGAAAAGGTCCACTGGAGCTTTACTCTTACAACAAAAGGTAATATTTTGTGTCTCTGGATAGAGACTCGAACCTGGAAGGAACTTCTGATTTCCACTTTGACATTTAAAGAGCTTGGAAGTCTTCACTCCTGTTTTCACAAGAAAAAAGCTGAACACACTAAAAATCAACAACTCTTCTTAGATCCATACAAGAATCGAGGTCACAGTGCAAACTACTGTCTCAAAAACTATACAGACCAATGGACAGATCTGGAGAATCACAGCTCTCTGAGAGCAGAAGCTGCTGCTGTAACTATCAACTGGGTAATTGACTATTTGCTAGAGATTGAGCATAAGCTATCTTGAAAATTAAAAACTCCTGTGGGTACAGTCTTAGGAAGGCTCCCACACTTTTGTATGTTTTTACCACCAGGAGCTCCAGCAGGTTATTAAGGTAAAGACTGCAGAAAAACCCTCTTGTGTTTCCAACAGGGGAAAGGGAAAAGAAACCACTTAGAAATACACTCAAAGTGTCTTCTTTCCCTTAACAAAGACCTTCCTCAAGGAAAACTATTTTATCAGAGCCTAACCAATGTGAAGGAAGGGGAATATACAACTCCAGCTCTTTCTAGTCTTTATGCTCATTTAGGAGGAGGAAAAAACAAGAAATACTTATGAAAGCCACAGCTACAGCAAACAGTAAACACAGACTAACTCTTACCCAGATAAACACAAAACTTCACATTACAGGACAATTTACCTTAGTTCTCTTGACCCAGTATATTATGTTTAGCTTTCAAAAAAATATATAAGACATGTTGAAAGATTAAAAAAAAAGTACAGGCTGAAGAGACAAATTAAGTATCAAAACTAGACTCGGATATAGCAGAAATTTTGGAATTATCAGAAAAGGAATTTAAAAACAACTATGATTAATAAGGGCTCTGATGGACAACATGTAAGAACAGATGGGTAATATAAGCAGAGAGATGGACACTCTAAGTAAGAATCAAAAGGTAATATTAGAAACCAAAAACACTGTAACAGAAATGAGGAATGCCTTTGATGGTTCATCAGTAAAGCAGACATAGCTAAGGAAAGAATTTGTGAACTTCAAAAAATGTCAATAAAGATGTGCTAAGCTGTAAAGCCAAGAGAAATAAAATAATGAAAGAAACAGGGCAGAACATCAAAGGACTGTGAGAAAATTACAGAAGGTATAACATACGTGTAGTGGAAATATCAGGAGAAGAAAGAAAGAGACATAAATATTTAAGGTAATAATGATAGAGAATTTCCCAAAATTGATAACAGACAACAAACACATACACAAGAAGCTCAGAGACAGCAAGCAGAATAAATAGGAAAATAATACACTTAAGGTGACCATATTCAAGCTGCAAAACAAAACAAAACAAAGCAAAAAAAGACAAGGAGAAGATTGTGATAAAAAGCCAGAAAAAATAACTTATAGAGGAATAAAGGTAAGAATTACATCAGACTTCTCTTCAGGAACCATAAAAACAACACTAGAGTGGAATGAAATACTATTGAAAGATATAAATCACTAACTTAGAATTCTCTATCCAGTGAAAGTATCTTTCAAAAGTAAAAGAAAAGTAGACTTTCTCAGGCAAACATAAATGGCTAAAATTTGTTGTCAGTAGACATGTTTTACAAGGACTGTTGGAAGTTCTTCAGAAAGAAGAAAATTGAAATAGGTAAAAAATGTGTATCTACACAAAGACTAAATGACAGTAAGATAAAAACTTTAATTTTCTTATTCTTAACTCATCTAACAGATAACTGTTCAAAATAATCATGGCAGCAATAGAATTGGGGAATATAGCTTATCAATAATTGAAATAAATAAAACCTCTTGGGTGTTCTTCCTGAATCCTGGAAACCTAACATAATGAAGAGCTTGACATGGAGACAGCAAATCCAAGGAACCCATCTTCAGTCATTGAAAGGCAATTTGTCTTTTCATGGTGTTTATGTAAACTCTCAATACATATTGCTTTCCTGGTAGGTTTAAGCAAGAAAGTAAGAAGTAAATTCTACAGGGGTAACCACAAAATAGAACAAAAAAACAAAATGCAGTGGTGTTTGAGTTTATATTTTTCTCCTCAAAGTGAAAATTTTATACTATTTGAGGTCCCTCCCACATGAAACTTTTAGGTATCTAAATTATTGACATTGCTTAATCCTTAAAGTCCTTTCCATATACCCATGCATATGGATAGGATAAATGGTACATTCTTCAGCACTTTGCTATGGGCTCATTCATGTCTATCATGCCTAGTATAACCTCATCTACTGAATCAGAGTGGACTTGCAAAGTAGCACATGTGTACATGTTCTCACTTTGGCCCTGGATTAACAATTACCTGACTCTACACAGGGCAAGGCTCTAGACCATTTGAGTCTCATCTCTCCAGTGACCAGGAGACCAATGCTACTCTGATGATTCGGCTCATTCACCACATTGGGCATGAACCTTATACCAGGTACTGTCGAGTTCAGAGTATAATCAAGAGGACCTGAACACCATTGACAGTGGGAGACAAAGACATCAAAATGCTCTCAAAAAAGTATATACATGGAATATCTGTGTTCCCTTGGATCAGACAATATGATGTTGCACCCCAGAAACTGGCCATCATATAATGAATTTGAGAGAATGTTGACATAAGTGATAAAATCAAATTTGGGGGATTAAAAAAAGAGATGACACAAGAAAACATGTGCTTAAAACACATTTATATCCAAACCCACACACATTTTAAAGAATGCTTATAATATATAAGGCTTTTCTGGAAGTAGGTGGCCTTGCAGTTTTCGGATCCCCATAGATTCTTTAAAGTGCTAACAGCAAGGGAAGTACAATTCTAAAGATTCAATTATTTTTAAGCACAAGGTTGGAGAAAATGTTTTTAAAGAAATGTATTACCCTACTTAAATAGGATAAATAATGGTCTATTTTAAAATTGCATTTATTATTATTTAAATAATGTGCTCTTCCTCTGAATTCCTTGGAAATAAAAACATTATTTGGATATGCTTAAAAATCAACTACTGAACTTCTGTTTGAGAATTAAGAGTTCTGTAAAGAAGCAAAGTTTATACAGCATGATCTCAGTGACTATCTTCTCAACCCCTGAGCATGGGGTAGGTCTCCCCTCCTTGCTGAGAATGACCTGTCTCCTGCATTTTCACTTGGATCTAGCTATCTAGCACACGTGCACTCACACACTCCCTCTCTCTCTCTCTCTCTCTGTCTCTCTCTGGCACTTCTCAAAACCTACAAAGAAGTAAGACATCAGATAAAATGGGAAACACCACTTGCATATCAGCCTATACCCACTTTGATCCTGAGATGCTCCACTATCCCCCACCCCTTGCCACCCAATCTCCTTTCTGCCCAGAGTTTCAAGAGTATGCAGAAAGTCTGGTCTGTTCCCTTGGGCTACAAAAGAAGACTGAAATATCTCTCTCAACTCCCTCTGCAAACATTTTACAACTCACTGACCTGGTAAATTATAACAACCCTAGCTAAATAAAATTGGTCTTACATGTAAGAAACTTGAGGATCAAGCAACAATGTTCCTCTCACATTTGTTTCTCCACACCCACTGTTTCTCCTGTCAGGTTCAGGGACTTGATCAAGGTAGGAGCCATCAAGATCTTTGATTTTTTCTATTGAATCTCAGGTCGAGGAAAGGACTTAGAAATCATCTTACATTTCAGTTCACCCCCCCCCCCACCCCATCACTTCGGTGCTGATAAAGAGTCCCAGCTCATCAGCTAAGCTAGCCTCTATGAATCACACGCAGCAAAGGGGATGGGGATGAAACAGCCCCCGTGCAATCTGCAGAAAAGACAGATGCAAAGCAGGCTGCCAGGTTAGCCTCTCTGCTGCCAAAGAAATGTCAACTGATTACACCCCAGAAGGAAAAGGGGACAGATGGATTGATGTGACTAATGTCATTAGCCTATTTGCCTCTGGGAATTAGAAACAGGGAGAAAACACAAGAGTATTTACCCATATGCTTCATGAAGGTAAGGGCTAGGAATATTTTGGCTGTTTCTTGGTACAAGAAGTATTCAGTCTCTATTACATATTCTTCCATTTCTTTGGTAACATGGCCGTGAATGCCAGAGTGAAATCTATTAGAATTCAATTGATTGCTGTGCAATTACACCCAGGGAATCACAATTATAATACATTTATAGGGGACTGTTCTCTGAACATAAAAACATAGTGACAAGGGACCCACAATAAGAAAAAGAAGAGAGTATTGTTCTAAATGATGAAACTTAAATAGGGAAAAATAAAATAGGGGGAAATGAAAAATATGTCCAAAGAGGAAATGAAATAGAAGGCAAATAAAGAGAGAGGGTAGGAGAAAGTTGAGGAGACGGCTTAATGGGAGATAAGAGATATTTAAGGGGCTAATCCTCCCTCTTTCAACCTCATTATTGCCTTTCCCCTATATCCCCTCAAAGATTTCCATTTAGCTTGTGTTCAGCAGATGCATGTTTATTCTCTCTACACTCAGCTGTCAGAAACTTCATCTGTTAAAATGTTAGTTATGAGGACTCTGAAAAAGAAAGCTGATATAGTAAATTTGATTCAACAACCACCGCCACCACAACAATAAAACATTTATTTTTGTGCGTGCTGTATTGAACCTCCATAAGAGTAACATAATTGCTAAATTTAGATTAAATAACCAAATTTTAATAAAGCTAAGAAAAAAGTATCATTCTTTAGACAGTGTGATAATTTTTGAGTTTACACTAAGCTAATATATCAAAACAGTAGGAAAAGGAAAAACAAACCCAGAAGCCAATTGAGAGGCAGGAATATAAATATTCAGGGGAACATCTGTCAGGGTTTAAAAATAAACTTCTGGGACGCCTGGATGGCTCAGTCAGTTAAGTGGCTGACTCTCGACTTCAGCTCAAGTCACCATCACAGGGTTCTGGGATTGAGCCCCATGTCAGGCTCCATGCTCAACAGGGGTTCTGCTTGAGATTCTTTCTCTTTCGCTCCTCTGCTACTTGCGTGTGCTCTCTCTCTTAAACAAATAGATAAATCTTAAAAAAAAAAAGAAAGAAAAAAAAAAAAAAAGAAACCTCCAGAGCTAGGAATAAATAGTGGCTACCCCAACAGAAAAAGATTCATAGAGCATGAGGTGAAGTACTCATAACGTTTTGCCTTGATAATGGGGACTAATTAAACCCAGACTGAGCAATGCTCCAGTCTTGCCTAATCAATATTAAAAGCAACACTCAAAAGGATAAAACTATTACCAAGGAACTTTACTGTGCCCCAGGGCAAAACATAAGAATATTTATGGGAAGACAAAAATATTGAACACTCAGGAAGTTAAAATTCACAATGCCTGGAATCCAAACAGTGATTACTAGGCATCCAAAGAAGTATAAAAATGCAACCCATATGGACATATACCAATGAATCTAAATGGAACAGACCCAGAAAGTAAAAAAAAAAAAAAAAAATTAGGATTAACATTTTTAAAAATTGTTATAGGTCTATTGTATATATTAAAAAAGTTAACTAGAAGCATGAAGGATATAAGAAAGATTGAACTTCTATAGATGAAAACTATAACATCTGAGATGAAAAACATATGAATGGGAATAAGCACAGACTAGATCTTGCTAAAAATGTCAGTGAAATTGAGGACACAGCAGTACACAAAATGAAAGACAGAGAGAAAAGGAGAGAAAAAATGAAGAAAGTACAACATATCTCTGAACTGGATGAAAATGAAAATATAACATAGCAAAATTATAGGGGACACTAATGAAGTACTTGAGAAAATTTGTAACACTGAATGTCTACTTTTAGAAAAGAAGCTTTCAAATCATTTACCTTAGCTTCCACCCCACAAAACTAAAAAAGAGATCAAATTAAATCCAAATTAAGCAGAAAAAAGAAAATAATAAAGGTCAGATTAGAAGTCAGTGAAAGAAGAAACAAAAACAATACAGAAAAATTAATGAAACTGAGAGTTGATTTCCTTATGAAGATGGATAAACCTTTAACAGACGAATAAGGAAAAAATAAAAAAAAAACACAGAGAAAACAAAGATAATCAATTTCAGGAATGAGAGAGGTAATATCACCTGAGGGTCTATATATGTTAAAAAAGAAAATAAAGGACTGTGATGAATAACTTTATGTTAATACATTGTACAACTCAGACAAAATGGGCCAATTCTTCAAAGACACAGACTACTAAAGCTTACTTAAGAAACAAGAGGTAACATGAATAACCCTGTATCTATTAAGGAAATTAAAATTGTATTTTTACAAACTTTGCCACAAACTTTGCCACAAAGATCTGTCAAACATATAAGGAAGGATTAATATCAGTTCTATGCAAACTCTTCCAGAAAACTGACATGTAGGGAATACCCCCAGCTTATTCTGTGAGGTTAAAATTACCCTAATACCCATATCTGACAGAGAAATCACAAGGAAAAAAAAAAAACTAGATATCAATATCTGCTTGAACATTCATGTAAAAAAACTTAAAATTTTAGCAAATCACATCAAACTTCATATAAAAGAATAATAATATATCTTTTTTAATTTTTTAAAAAAATGTTTATTAACATATATAGTATTATTAGCCCCAGGGGTACAGGTCTGTGAATCACCAGGCTTACACATTTTACAGCACTCACCATAGCACATACCCTCCCCCATGTCCATAAACCACCCTCTCCCTACCCCCTTCCCCCGGCAACCCTCAGTTTGTTTCGTGAGATTAAGAGTCTCTTATGGTTTGTCTCTCTCCTGGTCCTATCTTGTTTCATTTATTCAAAAAGAGTAATAATATATCTTGACTAAATTGAGTACATACCAGCAATTCAAAATAAGTTTAACTTAAAAAATTAATCAATATAATTCAACATATTAACAAAAGGAAAACCATATTATCATCCTTGTAAGTTTAGAGGGAAAATTTTTTGACAAAATTTAACATTCATTCCTCACTGAAAAACTTATCAAATTAGAAAGAGAGAGGAACTTCTTTAACTCAATAAAGAATATCTATGAAATATCATGGTAAAATGATTGACTGCTTTCCTTCTAAAATCAGGAGAAACACAAGGATATTGTTCTCATCATTTCTATTCATCATTGAATCAGAAATGTAGCCAATGTTAATAAGACAAGAAACAGAAATAAAAACATCCAGATTAGAAAGGATAAGATAACACTGTTTTTATTCATAGATTACATGATCGTGTATGTCAAAAATCCAAAGGGATCTACAAAAAATGCTACTAGAACAAACAAATGAATTTAACAAGACTGCAGAATACAAGATCAATACACAAGAACTAATTTTCTTTTGATACACTAGTAATAGCCAACTAGAAGTTGCAGTTAAGAAATTTTCGTTAATGATAGTATCCAAAAATAAGAAATAAAGATGAATATGAAAAAAGATGTAAAAGTCTTGTACAATGCTAACTACCAAGCATTGCTGAGAGAAACTTTAAAACACCTAAGTAAGGGGCACCTGGGTGGCTCAGTGGGTTAAAGCATTTGCCTTCATCTCAGATCATTGATCCCAGGGTCTTGGGATTGAGCCCCTCATCGGGCTCTCTGCTCAGCGGGGAGCCTGCTTCCTCTCTCTCTCTGCCTGCCTCTCTGCCTACTTGTGATCTCTGTCAAATAAATGCATAAATAAATAAATATTAAAAAAAAAACCTAAATAAGCAGATAGATAAGACAAGCTTATGAGCTGGAAAACTCAGTATTGCCAAGATATCAGTTCTCTCTAAAATGATCTATATATTCAAAGCCCTAAGATCAAAATACCAGTATTTTCATAGAAATTGACAAATGTATGTAAAATTCACTTAAAAATGCAAGGAACCTGTTATAGCCAAAAAGCCTTTAAAAGAAAGACAACTATCATATGATTTCCCTGATATGAGGAAGCGGAGATGCAACGGGGGTGGGGGTTAAGGTGGTAGGAAAAGAAAAAATGAAACAAGATGGGATCGGGAGGGAGACAAACCAAAAGAGACTCTTAATGTCATAAAACAAACTGAGGGGGGTGGGGGGGGAGAGGGGTTGGGAGAGGGTGGTGGGGTTACATTATATGTTTAAATAAAGCTTAAATAAAGTTAAAAAAAAACTTAAATAAAAAAATAAAAGAGGACATACTCCTAGAACTAATACTACCTAATTTCAAGAACTATTATACATTGCAGTAATTGTCATGGCATAGATTGGCACAAAGAGAAACAAATCAATGAAACAAAACAGTGTCCAGAAATAGACCCAAACATTTATGAACAACTAATTTCAACAAAGCCTCAAGATAATTCAGTGGAGAAGGAACTTTTTATTTTTTTAATTTTTTAAAGATTTTATTTATTTATTTGACAGACAGAGATCACAAGTAGGCAGAGGCAGGCAGAGAGAGAAGAGGAAGCAGGCTCCCCGCTGAGCAGAAAGCCCAGTGTGGGACTCAACCCTGAGATCATGATCCGAGCCGAAGGCAGAGGCTTTAACCCACTGAGCCACCCAGGCGCCCGAGAAGGAACTTTTTAATAAATGTTGTTAGAATTATATATATCCATAGACAAAAGGAAAAGTCCATGTGCAGAGAAAGAACTTCAACCTATACCTGGTACTATATACAAAAATCAAGTGAAAATGGATCATAGACTTCAACATAAACCTAAAACTATGGACTTCCAGAAGCAAACATGTGAAGAAACCTCTGTGATCCTAGGTTAGACAAAGATTTCTTAGACTCAAAAGCATAATCCATATAAGAAAAAAAGAAGAGAAATAGCATTTCACCAAAGTTAAAAAGTTTTGCTTTTTTTTTTAAAGATTTTATTTATTTTTATTTGACAGAGAGAGATCACAAGTAGGCAGAGAGGCTGGCAGAGAGAGAGAGGTAGGGAAGCAGGCCTCCGGCTAAGCAGAGAGTCCGATGCGGGGTTCCATCCCAGGACCCTGGGATCACGACCTGAGCTGAAGGCAGAGGCTTTAACCCACTGAGCCACCCAGGTGCCCTACTTTTGCTTTTTTGAAAGATACTGTTGTACTATTAAGAGGGTGAAAAGGAGAGTAGAAAAGCTACAGACTTGGAGAAAATACTTGCAAAGCATATATCTGAAAAAGAACTTATATCAAGGTATATAAGGGACTCTCAAAACTCAACAATAAGAAAAAAAGATAAGAGAATGAGCAAAAGATTTGAACAGATGCTTTACCAAAGAAGAAGATATGCAGGATTCCCCCACTATATGAAATTAGAGAGTTCCTATGGAAGCTTTTCTAAGTCCAAATGGCCTAAAGCAAGGAAGAAATTACCATTAATTTATATGAAAACATTTTTGAACATACTCAGACTAAAAAAACAACCTGTCTCAGTTTTTTCTGATACCTTTGAACACATCTTACTAATGTTTGCTCAAGATAAATCAAGATAGGGACCCCTGGGTGGCTCAGTTGGTTAAGCGGCTGCCTTCTGCTCAGGTCATGATCCCAGCGTCCTGGGATCGAGTCCCACATCAGGCTCCTTGCTCAGCAGGGAGCCTGCTCCTCCCTCTGCCTCTGCCTGCCTCTCTGTCTGCCTGTGCTCTCTCTCTCTCTCTCTCTCTCTCTAACTAATAAATAAATAAAATATTAAAAAAAAAAGATAAATCAAGATAAACCAGAGATGCTCACGGACACAGTTCAAACCTCTGATGTCTTGATGCTGAGTTAAAAAAAAAAAAATTCTTTAAGCCAGTATTTGCTAAATCTATGTCTACAGGTCTCTGCATGAAAATAATAGGGATTCCCAGCCTCCCACCCACCCTCCCACCACCCTCGTCAATGAGTCTTCAGAGAGGGGAGGTGGGGTGAAAGTTCCAAAGGCAATGAGGACTGGTATTTGAGAAGCAGTGTTTAGGCTTCAACTTTGTGTGGACGATGTGCTACACGTTGGAAAAGCCAAGGAAGATGGGAATGTGGTTTCCATCCTAGAATCACTCATAAAATCAAGGAGAAAGAAGCACAAAAATGCATGATTGTGCATGTATGACGTCTTAACAGTAATTTACCAGATGCTGTGGGATCATTGAAGAAATCATCTGTGGAAGACAAAGAGGATTCCTGGAGGAGGAGATATTTGCAATGAAAATTATGAATGACAGGAGTGCTTCTAGCAAACAGTTTGTAAAAAACAAACAAAAAATTATGAAACAGGATTTATATTAGAAGAATCTGATAATTTCAGCATAGAAGATGAATGGTAAGTCGGAAGCAGGGAAACCAGTTGGGAAATGACCTCAAAAATCCAGAGATACTGAACTTGAGGCGATACCAAACTTAGGATGGAAAAGAAGGTAAAGACTTAATCACCTGGGATACTGAGTCTTCCAGAGTAATCAGAAGTATAGGCTGAGGAGCATGATGGGGTCAAGAATGAACCTGAGTTTCTGTGTTAGATGATGGAAAGTGTGAGTACCTGGTTTCATTCCTGACTTCACTGATTTCAGAGTATGTATTCATTATTGGAAATGGTGAATTTGAGATGTTTTAGCAGTCACATGGAGCAGGTGTGAAGAGAATCCACAGACATGGGCCAAGGTGTCAAATGTCAGTCTGATACAGCATGAATACTGCCCCTTAGATCTGGCTCCAGGCAATGTTAACACAAAGAGTTTAGACAAAAGTGAGTTTTATGAAATTTTAGTATGAAGGGTTTCAGCATGCTGATGGGGTCAGAAGTTACACTGAAAGGGAGGATCGCAGAGGAAGAGAGGAAAGAAAATATCCCTGTAAAATGATACAATATACAACCAGATTAGAACTCCCATCCTCCAAATTCTTAAATTGATTTTCCTAGAGATGCTCCATGAAAAAAATGTTTATGTTCTTCTTCTAGAGTTTTAACCTAATAAAGAGTAAAAAGTTGACTGTTGTATATGACAATCATCCCCAATAGTTTGCTCCCTAAGAAATGACAATGTAAAAGCTAAATGTAACCACACATGGCATTTACCAACTACCAGTCAGCTCACCTATCCACTCCCCCCAGAGCAATAGGGGGGACAGTGCCAAGAAAAGGGCATCCACCAGCTGTCAGGCACAGTGCTAGTCAGCAGGGCACAGTGAGCAATATGATTTGCACTGTGTGTGGAATTATTTCAGCCAGAACTACTGTCCAGAAAGGACTTCCTTTTCTCATGAGCACAGTGAGCAACATAAAAATACCCACCCTAGTGAATCCTATATTCTAAGGGAGAGAGAATAGGAAGAAATAAACAAATGGTGAGATAGTGCAAGCTTAACACTGTGGGTTTGAGAAATAAGGGGAGAGAGTGACTAGGACAGAGGGGAGCAGTTGTGTTAAATGCAGGAACACTCTCTGATGAGGATAAACTTGAATACAGATTTGAATATTAAGGGGTTTTCCCAGTAAAGACAGAGGGATGGGGAGCAAGAAGCATAAGTGCAAAGGCCCTGAGGTAGACACAAACTTAACATACTGGCACAAAACCAAGATTGCCAGTACAAGGCCTGAGGAGGGGAAATGCAGAGGAGGGGAGCAGAGGGCAGGCAGAGAGGACATAAAGGATGATAAAGTGGATTTTGTGATTCATTATAGATATATTTCATCGTAAAGTGGATTTTGCGTATGAAATATAATGCATGATATTCAGTGGCAACAATAGCAAAGGGAAGGGCAAGAAGAGAAGAGCAAGAAGGTCAGTTAAAGGGGTCCAGATGGAGATGATGAAGTTGTGGGTAAGGGCTGGATTGGTGGGAACAGTGACAAGTGGTGGGACAAGATTGGTGGGGACCGTGACAAGATCTACAGGTGTGGCAGGTGGCACTCTGCAAGATTCTCTGATGAATGAGAAATAGAGAGTATAGGGAAACCAGGAGCCAATGATTGAATAACTCTGTTTTGGACATTTTATATTTGCAATGCTTCCAAGCAGTTATTTAGGATGCACATCTGTCCTCAGAAGAAGGAAGGGCTTGTGTTATTCATTAATGGGGTTATCTGAGGGCAAATGACACTGGAAGGAGAGAAGGGCAGGTAGAGATTGGGGTACTGACCCTGGGTCTAGCAAGAGGCTCTGCACACAGAGACCTGCACAAGAGTACCCCAGCCTGGAGCAAACACTTAGGTTAAAATGAAGAGGAGGAGGGCAGTTGTAAAACAGCCTTCAGAACAGACCCTGCCTATCATTGTCATGCCTCTCATTGAGAGAAATAAATGAGATGATAGATGCGAACTGTGTCTGAAACATAACCCCCTGTAGCTATTATCATTATCACTGTGGTTGGTAATGATGACACGTGTGTTTGAAATCATCTGACTCTGTCCCTGGTTCACAAGAGAAATTCCATAAACACTTGTCAAACACAGATCTGAGCCCCATGTAGAATACAACATATTTAGAGGACACAGAAAGAACAGAGAAAGGAAACATCACCTGCACCATGGGGAGAGAAAATACATCCCAAAAAAGCAACATGGGAAAAATTATAAAGCCACATAGCAGTTAGGTAAAAAACAAACAAACACACACACAAACAGAACAGAATGCTGGTTAAATTTATATGAGCTAGGAGTGCACAGATGAGGAGCAAGAGGAGTGGGTGGAGAACAAATGGGGAGGTTTGAGGAAGACCAGGTGTGAGCAAGAAAGACTAAAGGCTGAGGCAGATGTGACCTGGGGAGTCACTCTCCAGGACTAACAAGCCTTGATAATCATGCCACCAAAGGAGAGAGGCAGCACCAAATATGGGAGATGTGGGCTGGTTAATAAAGAGCCCCAAGGTATGAGGAAAGGGAGGAAAAACAACTGTTGGAAGCCACTACCTCTTGGCTGCAAAGTCAACTCTGAATGTGGAATGATCTCAGAACCTCTCCCAAGTGGAGCAGGGAACAGGGCAACAGATATCATGGCTACAAAGACTCTTCCCTGCAGCTGCGTGTGGGATGTGCTGCATCCCTGAAGACAGAGGCAAGAAAACCCACACGACGGAGTAAGACTCTCACAAAGATGCCACAGTATGACAATAAGTGCTTATGTGCCAAGGCAGGAACTGAGAGGATATGACTTAGCATTGGTAATTACGTGGAACAAATTGTGAAACCATTTATAAACTTAATTTTCTTACTGGTTCTGAGCATATAGAATATGTTCTTGAAATAAAAATTACAGAGAGTGAAATGCTACAAAATATTAACGTGCATAGGGCCGGTGCATTGTTCCTCTGATAATGTGTAGTATACCAATAGGGAGTAGATTGCTCTGATGTCTTCACTGCCTGAATCTTATCTGTCATCTCCTACGCAAAAAGGGTTCCTTTGTGAGTAAGTTATTAAACGTGTACATTACTTGTATATAGGCATGCTTTACTGTAAATCATTAATAATCTACAGAATGCGACCCTGTGTCATTACAAAAATTTCCCTAAAATGTCCAGACATGTGACATCTTCCAGACTACAAAAAGCAAAATGCAGAGGGAACAAACAAGCCATGGTAAGAATGCAAACTTCCCAGGAAAACAGAGGCTGGTTTTCAATGAGAATGGGAAACCGAGCCTTAAAGGAACTCCCCCACTTCTCCTAAAGCAAATCCACCCAACTCAGGCTACATAGGAGCCGATCAATATCCCAATTTGGGAGAAGGAAACAGAAAAGCCTTGTTTTCAAAATGTAAGATAGAGATTGATTTTTTTTTTTTTTTTTTTGTCCTAAGGGCCTAGAAGATATACAGTGCAAAAGAGCTTTTGGTGAGGGAATGGCACAGACTGAACGTGTTCTGCTGACTGTGATGGGGTGTGAGGGAGCACATGCTAGGAGTGGAGCTGGAAAACACCCTGAGAAATAAAAAGGAAACACATCCAACAAAGCAGGTGAGATGATGATCATGATGCAGTTAGCAATGGCGTGTTCCTATGTATAGAAAGTCACAGGCTCCTAGAATCCCCAAATCAGCCCGCTCCAACACCAGGGCATCCAGGGCATCCAGGCCCCTCCTTCCATCCTGCATGAACCTACCCCCTGGGTGGGGCAGTTGGACCTTGCCTGGTGCTCCTTGCATATACCACACCTGTGCTGGGTAACACACACATCCATGTGGGTTGTAGTTATTCCTGCTGCCTCCACAAGAATTCCATGATCTTTGTTCTGCATGCACGGCATACAGCATAGAGCTGGGCACATGGCAGACCTCAGGGCATGTTCACTGCCCAGGGGACCCTGTCTAGTGCGGACTATTCCAAGAAGGCCACACCTACACAGGCATGTATGTCGACCTTCCCAGGAACTCAGGTTGGCACAGACCACAAACTGAACGTCCCTGGTTTCAACTTCACACTTCTAATCAGGCATGAAATCATTCTGTGAAAATCTGTGGCGTGGTGATTCCAGCAACGGTTGATAACTATTAAAACTGTTAATACTTGAGTTTCATCCATACGTTTGTGTGCTCCGTTTTGCAACACTGTGTGTAACAGCAAAGTTTTGAAATATTCCACCTTGAATGACTGACAACATTAGGTAACGAGTATCTGCTATCGTTCAAACGCAGTATTTTAAATTGCCTCAAGGAGTGAACACACTGATTCCTACACCGTGTCTTATTATCCCATATAGGCAGCTGTTGTTTCTGTCACAAAATATGTCAGCATATCTGTCTGGACACAGCTCTTCTCAGGAAGGTTAGCCCTGATTACTAATGTTACCAACCACTTCAAGAAACCAGGATACCTGGATGAGAAAAGGTAAAGAGCAAAATTGGTGACGCCCAAACCTGACTGATCATCAGAATCTGTACTATCAGTCACCACTGTGAGTTGCCATCAGCCATCACTTACCTCCTGACTGTCAGACTGTCACTTTCCTCATGCAGTTCAGTATGATTTGGGCTCTGAAATAAGTGTGATGGAGACACAAGGCACTGTGACTTAGGACACCAGACCACCATGACAAGCGGGCATTCATTTCAGAGCACCGAGAGACCCAGAGAGAAATACTTTAAAAAACTGGCAAGTGTCCAATCTCCCACCCCCTCCATCCTCAAAAGGCATCAGGTTTTACCTAAACCACAATCCCCCCCACCTTAGGAATATTAAGAGTTCTCTAATTTATGAATTTTTACATTATTTCTTTTTAAACTTTCTTTACACACATACTGACAGCTAAGTACAGAGGCCCAGAGAATTTTCCAGTTACTTCAAAAGGAAGAAAGTTCCCTCAAATTGAAACTTGAAATAGAAGTTGGAGGAAAAGCTGAGGAAGAAAGATAAAGCCTAAGGACAACAACATGGGAACTGTAAATTCAGTGAACCGAGTTATGCTGATATTCCAAAGACTATATTTGCTTTCATTTATCAAAAAGTGCTCAAAGAATTTCAGTCTTATCACTGAATCAAATAAAGTACTCAAAAGGGGGATTCAAACCACATCCCACCAGGAAGGAAAAAAATGCCAACATTTCAAATGTGAGTAAACATTTTATTTTGCAAGGTTTCCATTCTCCTTCATCTACCAAGAGGTCTCCTCAGCTCTTCTCAGGCTTTTTGAAAATGGGAGGACTTCAGCCTGAATTCAGTAGGTCAGGCCAGAGCAGCTCACTCTCCTAAAATGGGTGCAAAAGCCCATCCCCCAAATGCCCACAGCACTCCCTCCCAGGGGTGTCAGCACTCTGATTACTCAAGACTCTGGTGAGTCAGCTGAGACACCAAAAAGAGCTAGAACGGGTAGATTTCAGCTGCGCCCTCTGTTCTCCTGGAATATTTTGTAGAAATATCTAAGAATGCTGCGGGGAGATCTGTGCCCATAGCAGTGGCTCAATTAGTGCTTGCTAACATAATCACAGTTATTTTCCAACTATAGTTCCACCCCAAGCTCAGTGCTCCATCTGCACAGTATTACTAGCAAGAGTTTTGCATACTTTAAATGGGAATGCAATCTTTTTTTTTTTTTTTTAAATGAGCCCCTAGTGTGTCCCATGCAATGAATCTTCCACAGACTACATCATCTAATTTCACTCTCCCGTTGCGTAGTGTGCGCCATCTAGGAAAGGAACCCTCAGCAGGAGTGGGTCATTAGAATAACCCAGAAGATTTTTAACCAGGCTGAAGTTCCAGCCCAGAGATTCGACTCGGTTGGGTTGGGTGATGTTGGGGCAACTGGGATCAGCTCTAAGCCAGTTTGGGGAAATACAGAATCAGCCAACAAAATGAAGACGTAAAGAGCTACTTCATTGTACCTCTAGGGCTAATAATATATGTTAATAAAAAATTTAAAAATGTAAAAAAAGAAAAGAGCTACTTCATTGAAATCTCTGAGCCGCCTTTTGGATTTCTTGTTTATTTATGAGACAGAATCTGAAAACGCAGGACTAAAACACTGCATGGACCCTGAGGCCTTCTGGTTGGTTATCCTTCTGGGCCACTTAGAGTCGTAGTGAAACTAGCACTCCAGGAGAAAATAAGCCACATGGTGAGCTGTGAAAATTAAAACTAGCCTCTCACCCTTGCTTCTTTTATGTGATTTGGGTTGAGGGGGAAAATTCTAAGGTAATGTTTTCACTGAACTTTACATCAACATTCAGCCCTCATACCTGACAGAATTTCAAGGTTGGCAGCGTCTTTTTTTTTTTTAATATTTTATTTATTTACTTGACAGACAGAGATCACAAGAAGGCAGAGAGGCTGGCAGAGAGGCGGATGGGGAAGCGGGCTCCCCACTAAGCAGAGAGCCCAATGTGGGGCTCGATCCCTGGGATCATGACCTAAGCCAAAGGCAGAGGCTTTAACCCACTGAGCCACCCAGGTGCCCCTGGCAGCGTCTTTATACGTTACCTCGGTAGCTCTTTAAGTTTTATAGATGGAGAAACTGGGACCCCAGGCAAAGGTATCCCGTTCAGAACACAATGGCTACCTAGAGAAAAAGTCACAGGACTCAGAGTTTCTGACTCTTTCTATTCATTCAAATGTGATTTCCCAGTTCTAAAGAGCTTGCCTTTGATCCTCTGCCTCTGAGTATCAAAATTAGCCTTGTTTACCCATTGGGCTTCTCTGCTCAGCTTGTACTTGTTACTGCCTTCCTGTGCCCACTGCTTTGCCTCAAGGACCTATCAGCTTCACACTATTTTAGATTTTATCATACATTTCCCAGGAGAGTAAATTCATGTTAATAATAATACAAAAGCTGCCAACCTTAAGACTCTTAGAGTTGTTTCCAAAATGTCACTCAAAAAGACCTTTGTACTTCCACTGAGAACATTTCAAGTTCTCCGTCCATGGTAAGCACATTAATAAGGGCAGGAAAGGGTCCTGAAGCACCACATATCAGAGAAAACACAAGAAAACTCTGCTCAATTTCTGGAGAAATTTGTTGAAGTAGTATTATCTTCAGTGTCATTACAAGGTCACTATATAAAATGTATGTAAGCTTTGAAACAGGTTTATACACATCATTTACATTTTCCTATGATAAAATGGCTTGAATGTTGTATTCTGCTTTGCTATTGACATTCTTTCTAGTTCTACATCCTCACAAGTATGGACTATCTCAGAATATAACCCCCACCTAGAGTAACTGTTCTCACATTAAGAAATCCCACATTGTGGCATTCATTAGCTATATTTCTGCAAAGAGTGAGCTACTCCAGCTTAATTTAAGTAAATAATTATCTTTGCATATATGAAGATAGAATGTGCCTGTCCACACAGACAAAAAACTGAACACACAGCAGTGGGAACTGAAGGTAGGCAAATGTGTACACACACATGGCCTCCAGCCACTGTCATTGTTCCCACAGATTCTGGGCAGATCCTGCCTACTATATCTTTCTCTGCCCACCCATTACCCATAATTCCTAAAGCTCCACTGATTATTTGGAAAGAAAAAAGAGATTGATCAGGGCACCTGGCTGGCTCAGCAGGTTAAAGCCTCTGTTTTCCGCTCAGGCTCAGGGTCCCAGGGTCCTGGGATCGAGCCCCACATCGGGCTCTCTGCTCAGCAGGGAACCTGCTTCCTCACTCTCTTTGCCTACCTCTCTGCCTACTTGTGATCTCTGTCCGTCAAATAAATTTTAAAAAAATCTAAAAAGAGAGAGAGAGAGAGAGAGAGAGAGACCGATCAAATGGCTGATATCAAATAATTGTATTAGTGTTTCCTAAATTGCTTTTCAGTGAGGAAGAATGCCAGAAACAACCTTGTTAGCCACAGACATAAGTAAATTCCTTACCAGGGCACCTTGCAATCTGGAGACACCCCCCTTTTTTCACATTTCATCTAGTGCCACATATTCATCACTCTGCTCTCCTGGTAGTCTCCAACAAACCAAACTTTTTGTATCTGTGGTTTTTGGGTTGTTTGTTTATTTGTTTGTTTGTTTTTAATGCATATCTCTAATGAGGGCATGTGTTGTGATGAGCACTGGGTGTTATATGCAACTAAGGAGTCATTGAACACATCAAAAACTAATGATGTACTACTCTACAGTGGCAACTGAACATTAAGACAAACAAAACAAAACTCTAGTGAGAACACCCTTCTCCCAGGGAACACCCTGCCCATCCTCTTGAAATGTCACTTGTTCTGCAACACTTTTATCTCCTCCTCCATGCAAAATACACCTACAAGTATTAACAGCTCCTCCCCACCAGGGCTATCCCACCATACAGAGCACACAACACATTGTACTGAAGTTGGCCATGACCTGCCAAATGCAAGTGGTAGAGTGTATCCTCCTTGAGGACAGGTGTCATTTCTTATTCATGTCTGTCTCCCAAAGTGCTTCACACTGTGCCAACAGATATTTGTAGAATGAATTGGTTAATAGGAAGAAACGCCTTATTTCCTGGAGCACACACAAACCAGTCTGGATTCTTATAGGCTTGTGAAGGGTTTCAACTGATCTTATCTGTTCATGGGAAAGTTAGAGGTGGCTGTGACAGAAGTCATCTTTCCAGGCACCATGCAAGATGTTCAGATAAGTTCGTGCTTCCAGAATGAAAATGAGCTACTTCATAGCAAGCAACTGGTAAGGCTATTATGGTAATGCATAATAACACATGAATAATTTCTAATTTATTTCTTTGATTCTCCATCTTGAAATAATTTTATATTTATTAAATAATTGTAAAAACTCCCCATATACTAATTTCCAAGCTTCCTTACTGTTAACATCACACAAAACTGCAGCAAACTGATTAAAATCAGGAAGCCAATAATGGTATCATGTTATTAACTCATTTACAGACCTTGTTCAAATTTCATCTACAGTTTCACTAATGTCTCTTTCTAGACCAGGATCCAAATCAGGATCAGACACTGCATGTAGGTGTCACAGCCCCTTAGTCTTCTTGAACCTTGATCCCTTCCTCAATCTGGTAAGGTATCTTGTAGAATGTCTGCGATTTGGGTCTGTCTGTTTTTTCCTCATGATTCAGTTCAGTTTCTGTGTTTTAGGGAATAACATCACTGAAGAAGTCCTGTACCATTCTCGGTGCATCACATCAGGAGGGGTAGGATGTCTGTGCCACTGTTGGCAAGATTTCATCATCAGCAACTTTCATTACTTAGTTGAACTGGAGTTTGCCTAGTTTCTGCACTTAGTTCACTATTGTTTCCTTTTGCAATTAATAAGTATCTTGTGGAGAGAGACTGTGCGACTATGCAAATATTTTGTTTCTCTTCAAAATTTCACTCACTAATTTTAGCACACTAGTCATTCTTGCCTGAACCAACTATTGCTATGACGCCTGCCCAGTGGTGGTTTTCTTAGTCTACCATCCCCCCACTTTTTAAAAATATTTTATTTATTTATTTGACAGAGAGACAGAGATCACAAGTAGGCAGAGCAGCAGGCAGTGATAGAGGGGGAAGCAGGCTCCCCGCTGAGCAGAGAGCCCGATGTGGGGCTCGATCCCAGGACCCTGAGATCATGACCTAAGCCAAAGGCAAAGGCTTAACTCACTGAGCCACCCAGGTGCCCAGTCTACCATCCCTTATAGTAAGGAAGGGCTCCCTTGTTTGATCACTTATTTATATATTTATTTACTAAATTGTTTATTTGTACTAGTATGAACTCATGGATTATTCGACGGATTATTTGTTTAAATTTTATTAAGTCCAATTTAGTTAACATACAGTGTAATATTAGTTTCATGTATACAATTTAGTGATTCAACACTTCCATACAACAGCTGGTACTTGTCACAACAACTGCACTCATTAATCCTCAATGGGTTACTTTATTCTATAGGTTATAGTCCTACTGTCACTTTTTGTTGTTTGAATTGTTCCGGATTTGGCTAACTCCTTCAGCTTGGTTCCCATGTTTTTTTTTTCCAATGGGCTACCATCATTTTTAAGCACCTTCTTACTCTTTCGTATGGAAAGATACTCTAGGTTCATCTTGTACTTTCCCTGCCCCAGACCTGAAATCAGCTATTACTCTCCAAGAAGATTTATTTCATCAGAAAATATTTGGAAACCAAGATCTGGAAGCTAGGTATGTTCCTTGTTCCCAGTGTATTGTATCGCTGCTTCTCAGTCCTCTCTGTGGACAAAGCTGGGACATTCATTTCTACACACACACAACCACATTCCATACATCTATGTCCATTTTTGTGTCTCTCTGTCCACATGTACATCAAAATTCTGTGGGCTCATAAGTTGCATAGGTCATTCTACCGTTGCCCCTGTCTTCATCACTCCTTTCTCTGACAATGAGAAACCTGGCTTTCATTACTCATAATATACTTGCTTATATGCTCAAAATTATATATAGTTTCACAAATTCTAACCCATACATCAGTGAAAAATTGGAGTATAATATTTGAGTAGAATTATTGCCTAAGAGTCAATGGTCAAGACATTATTTTCTAAGTTACCTGGACTGATTCTTACTCCCTTCAAGCTTGGATGTAAATAAACACTTAAATAGGAAGGAGAGACATTCCTATGGG
>ML107924.1:55312-68188 GCA_003697995.1 Taxidea taxus jeffersonii | reverse complement strand
TTAAAGCATTCAAAGTAAAGGAAAACTTGTCAATACAAAGCTCTGTACCTACAAAAATATACCTTTCAGAAAAGAGGGTAAAAGAAAAAACAGACAAAAGCTGAGAAGAATCACCACCAGCAGAACACAGAACAAGAAATGTATTCAGCTACAGTAGTACTGGAAATCTAGATTTCCAGTAAAAAATAAAGAGAAAATAAAATAATAAAGAGAACTAAAGATGAAAAAATAAAGAGAACTAAAAATGGCAAACATGAAGGTAAATTTAAGAATCTACTCTTGATTTCTACTCAGGTCATGATCTCAGGGTTGTGAGACTAAGCCCAGAGTTGGGCTCTACGTTCAGTGCAGAGTCTGCCCGAGATTCTCCCTCCCTTTCCCTCGGTCCCTCCCCTCACTCATGCACACATTTGTTCTCTCTCTCTCTCAAATAAATAAATAAGCTTTTAAAATTTTCTTAGAAAACAACTAACTTTCTAAAGCAAAAAATAGTAACAACATATTAGAGTGCTATTAAAAGTCAAATATTTGACAGCACTAGTAAGAGGATGGGAGGAAAGAAATGGAAACATATCCAGCAAGGCTCTTACAACATAATTAGGTATCATATTATTTTAAGGTAGACTTTACACAAGTTAAAGAAGTATACTATAAACTCTAGAGCAAACAAACCAATAGCAGAGATACAATGTAATCATAAAAACAATCCAAAAGAAGAGAAAAGAAAAAAGGAACAAAAAAAGAGGGAATAAAGAACTGAAGAAAATAGAAAATCTATAAACAACTAGCAAGATGGTAGATTTAAATCCAACCATATCAACAATTACATTAAATATAAATGATATGAACATCTCAATTGAAAGGCAGAGATTCTCAGGTTTGTGGAGGGCAGAGGACAAGCAAGACCCAACTATATATGTCTAAAGGAAATCTATTTTAGCAAAACTATGGAAAAGAGCCCTGATGTCCATCGACAGATGAATGGATAAAGAAGATGTGGTGTGTGTGTATGTATATACACACTACACACACACACACACACACACACACACACACACAATGGAATACTACTCAGCCATCAGAAAAATGAAATCTTGCCATTTGCAATGATGTGGAGGGAACTAGAGGGTATTATATTAAATGAAATAAATTGATCAGAGAAAGAAAATTATCATATGATCTCACTCGTATGTGGAATTTAAGAGACAAAACAGAGGATCACAGGGGAAGAGGAGAAAAAAATAAAACAAAATTAAATCAGAGAGGGAGACAAACCACCAGAGACTCTCAAGCACAGGAAACAAACTGAGGATTGCTGGAGGAGAGAGGAATGGGGAGACAGAGTAAATGGGTGATGGACATTAAGGAGGGCACAAGATGTAATGAGCACTGGGTGGTATACAGGACTGATGAATCACTGACCTCTTCCTCTGAAACCAATAATATATTATATATTAATTAACTGAATTTAAACTAAAAAATAACAATGAAAAATAAATAAAAGAAACCTATTTTAAATATAAAGTAGATTAAAAGTAAATGGATAGAAAAGTATATATCATGAAAACACTAACAAAAAGAAACCTACAGTAGCTTATTAATACCAGACAGAGGAGAAGTCAGAAAAGAAATTCACTCAAAATTGACCATAGACCTAAATCTGAGAACAAGAATTACAAAATTCCTGGGGTAAAAAATAGGGAACCTAGGACTCCTAAGTTAGATGAAGATTTCTTAGAATACAAAAAGCCAGGGCGTACCAGGGGCGCCTGGCTGGCTCAGTCAGAAGAGCATGTGACTCTTGATCTCAGGGTCATGAGTTCAAGTCCCAAATGGAGTGTAGAGATACTGAAATAAATAAAAAACTTAAAAACAAAAACAAAAACAGAAAAGAAAAATGTGAGTTAATTAAAAATTTAACACTTCTGCTTTTTGAACAAGAGTGATATGAGGTTGGGGCACCTGGGTGGCTCAGTGGGTTAAAGCCTCTGCCTTCGGCTCAGGTCATGGTCCTGGGGTCCTGGGATCGAGCCCCGAGTCAGGCTCTCTGCTCAGCGGGGAGCCTGCTTCCTCCTTTCTCTCTCTGCCTGCCTCTCCACCTACTTGAGATCTCTGTCTGTTAAATAAGTAAATAAATAAAATCTTAAAAAAAAAAAGTGAGGGGCACCTGGGTGGCTCAGTGGGTTAAGCTGCTGCCTTCGGCTCAGGTCATGATCTCAGGATCCTGGGATTGAGTCTCGCATCGGGCTCTCTGCTCAGCAGGGAGCCTGCTTCCTCCTCTTTCTCTGCCTGCCTCTCTGCCTACTTGTGATCTCTCTCTGTCAAATAAATAAATAAAAATCTTAAAAAAAAAAAAGTGATATAAGGGACAGTTCATATGAGAATTTCACAGAAGGTTAGATAGCTGGCTGAAGGGTGTTAAGTATATTATTTTAAGGTAGGTGTGAATGTGAGTGCCCTGACAGGATGGGTACAAAGATGGTCAAAGAGGTTTCCAGAACTAGCTCCTCTGTAGTCTTACTGAAACAGCAGTAGCAGGTATGTAAGTATGGGGTTGGGGGCATCTTCAGGTTGCTAGATCTAATTTTTGGCTGTAGTAACTTAGAGGTCAGTGATAGCTCCCATGCTTTTGGGTAAGTACTCTGAGGATATTCCCTTCCCTTCCCTATAAAAAGGAAAAGTGTAGCTGATAATTTGGGTGTCCCAGGGCAGATGGATTTATTAAGCTTTCCTGCAGGGTCTTGAAGACCAAACCATCTTGGTTATCCCAAACAACGGGCTATATGTGGAATACAGGGGCTGAACCATTAAGGAGAAATTTGGGATCCAAGTACAATAACCAGCCAGCCCAAGAAAACCCCATTAAGTAACATTTGGTTTTAGGGTTTGGAAAGTTCAAAATGCCTTGAAGCTTATCAGGATCTAGGTGTAGTCCCTGTGCTGAGATTAAATGTCCTAAATAGGGGCGCCTGGGTGGCTCAGTCATTAAGTGTCTGCCTTTGGCTCAGGTTATGATCCCAGGGTCCTGGGATCAAGCCCCACCTGCATTGGGCTCCCCGCTCGCAGGAAACCTGCTTCTCCCCCTACTACTACCCCCTGCTTGGGCTCTCTCTTGCTATCTCTCAAATAAATAAAATCTTAATAAATAAAAAAATATAAATGAATGAATGAATGCATGTCCTAAATATTGAACTCTGGTTTGGATAAATCGCAACTTTTCTTTTGAGACCTTATGCCCCTTAACAGCTAATATTTTAACAGATAAACACTCTTTTTGTGAGAAGCCTTGGGAGGGCAAGCAAAGAAGCAAGTCAGCCACATATTGCAGTAACAGAGCCTCCAGACAATTTTATGTCATTTAGGTTGGCCTTTAAAACTTGTGAGAAGCCTCTCAGTAAAGCCCTGAGGCATAACTGTCCGGGTATATTATTGTCCTTCCCAGGTAAAGGCAAAAAAGGTACTAACTATCCTTATCAAAAAGGATCTTAAGAAAATCCACTCCATAAGTCAGCCAAGAGTAAAATAATTGCTTCCAGTTAGCACAGATACCAATAGCATGTGGGGATTAAGGATGACTGGATAACAGCAAGAAATTAAGTTGTTATTTATTACTCTAGATCTTAGACAAATCTATCCTCAGCTATTGGATTTTTTATGGGCAAAATAGGGTATTAGAAGGACTAGTGCAAGAGATAATGAGTCCTTGAGCCTTATGGTCCTCTATAATAAGTCTTATGTCCTATAGGGTTTATTTATAGGGTGCTGTTTTTTTTTTTTTTTCCTTGGGAGAGTTTTTTGAGGGGGTCAATCTAGATCTTAATGGGAGGGGCACTATGAATTCTGTCTACATCTGTTGAGGATCTTGCCCGGAGTTGAGGTTACTAGGTTTAATAGTGGGAATGAATCCAAAATTTAGACATCCTTGGTTTGTAGAGTACAAGCAACGACAAAGGGGATTGAATTTTCTTTTTTTTTTTTAATATTTCTTTTTTTTTCCTTAAGATTTTATTTATTTATTTGACAGAGAGAGATCACAAATAGGCAGAGAGAGGAGGAAGCAGGCTCCCTGCTGAGCAGAGAGCCCGACACAGGGCTTGATCCCAGGACCCTGGGATCATGACCTGAGCTGAAGGCAGAGGCTTTAACCCACTGAGCCACCCAGGCGCCCCGGATTGAATTTTCTTAAGTGTTGGGCTCAAACTCAAGGGTTAGTTCCTTTTTTGGGACCCCTGGGAGGCTCAGTCAGTTAAGCATCTGCTTTTGGCTCAGGTCATGATCTTAGGGTTCTGGGATCAAGCCCTGCATTGGGCTCCCCGCTCAGTGGGGAGCCTGCTTCTCCCTCTCCCTCTGCCTGCTGCTCCCCCTACTGTGCTGTCAAATAAATAAACAAAATAAAATTTAAAAACCCTCTTTTAAAAAAAAAGGGTTATAAATAAACTGAGGGTTGCTGGGGAGTGGGGGAGTAGGGATAGGATGGCTGGGTTATGGACATTGGGGAGGGTATGTGCTATGGTGAGTGCTGTCAAATGTATAAGCCTGATGATTCACAGACTTCTACCCCTGGGGCAAATATATTATATGTTAATAAAATAAAATAATATTAAAAAAGGGTTATTTCCCTTTTGACAGAAAAAAGGCGACATTAGATTTCTCCAGGAAATTTTTTTCGAAGAAATATATGGGAACTAAATAAATTATATGTTAATAAAATAAAATAAAATAAAAATAAATATTAAAATATATAAAAATAAAATATAGAAAAAATAAAAATTAAAAATAGTTTTAAAAAGGTCATTTTCTTTTTGACAGGAAAAATGGCAACATTAGATTTCTCCAGGAAATTTTGTTCTAAGAAATATATGGGAAATAAGCATTGAGGACAAATCAGTAGCTTACTTGCAAAGGTCTGACAAAAATATATGGGCTGAGGAATAGGCACATGTTGTGGTTTTTTAAAGACCCACCCCCACCCCACTATTTGAACATATGTATTACTTAGATGAAGAGACTCTTTAACTGTAGGGGGTTGAGCACTGATAGTGTAGCTCCTATGTCAATTTCTAGCAATCCATTTCTAATAGCCAGGATTTTTGCAATCATGATATAGTCCAGTAAGATGGATTTGGAGTTTCCATCTGTTAAAGGTAAACATTCAAAAATCTTAGTTATCTTTTTTCTGATGTCATGTTCTACAGTGCAAGCTAACTGATTATCCAAACTGACAAAGTCAGGGGTGCACACCGTCTCCCATTTTATATGAGTTCTTTTGACCAACAGGGATAAGTCTCTGTTTAGGCCATTTATGAACATGGAATTAAAAGCTGCCTGAGTGGCAGGTGCCTTGGTGGCGGGTGGCTCACTGAAGCATCCAACTTGGATTCTGCTCAGGTCATGATTTCAGGGTCACGAGATTAAGCCCCAGGTTGGGCTCCTGCTCCAAGCTATGTCTGCTTGAGATTCTGTCTCTCCCTCTCCCTCCTCCTTCTCACATGTGCATAGGCACCCTCTCCCTCCTATAATAAATAAATAAATCTTAAAAAAAAAAAAAAAAAAGCCACCTGAGTAGATTCAGCATCTATGGAAAGTCCAGAATTTTAAAAAATGACTTGGAGACTGCTTTATTAGTTATAGACAGATTTAGTAGGCTTTTGAATGTATGCATGAATTTTGTTCTGGTTCATGGGTTTAAGGAAGACCCTAGGGATGGCTTTATGTAGTCTTTGACCATACCACAAACTTGATCATATAAAAGGGCGGTGGTTGGTTTAATTTAAATCTTAGAGATTGTTGGGAGTACCTGGGTGGTTCAGTGGGTTAAGCATATGCCTCTGGCTCAGGTCATGATCCCGGAGTTAGGTGATGGAGGCCTTCACTAGGCTCCCTGTTCAGCGGGGAGTCTGCTTTTCCCTCTTACTCTGCCTGTCACTCCCCCTGCTTGTGTTCTCTGCCAAAGAAGTACATTTTAAAAATCTTAAAAAAAAAAAAAAGCACCCCCCTCTCCAAAGCCTAGAACTTGTTTGAGATTTCCCCAAACAGCAGTGTGTTTGTTTGTTGTTGCTGTTTAGGATTTTATTTATTTGACAGAGAGAGAGGGATCACAGATAGGCAGAGAGGTAGGCAGAGAGAGAGAAGGGGAACCCCACTCTCTTGTGGGGTTTGATCCCAGGACCCTGAGATCATGACTTGAGCCAAAGGCAGAGGCTTAACCCACTGAGCCACCCAGGGCCCCCCCTCCAAACAGTAGATCTATTGTTGAGCATGACTTTCTCTGACAAGCATGTAGGCTAAGTGATAAGAGATGGAAAAGCAGGGGCGCCTGGGTGGCTCAGTGGGTTAAAGCCGCTGCCTTCGGCCCCGGTCATGATCCCAGGGTCGTGGGATCGAGCCCCACATCAGGCTCTCTGCTCTGCGGACAGCCTGCTTTCTCCTCTGTCTCTCTCTGCCTCTCTGCCTACTTGTGATCTGTCTATCAAATGAATAAATAAAATCTTAAAAAAAAAAAAAAGAGATGGAAAAGCAGGTTGGTATTACAATACTGAATTCCTCTGCAAATGCATGGAGATTCCCATTTACCTTGGGAAAATTCTAAATTATAGTCCTAACTTTGGCCTTTATCAATGGGATGTAGGAAATCTGGGGTAGTTTAGAGGGATCCTCGGTTTAATTTTGAAAGGGAAGGTTTTAATGGGATCAGTGGATGTGGTTTCAATAATAGGAAAGAAAGGAAGTTCAGAAAGAGAAGTATTAAGAGAGGCAAAGGGGAATATAGGGAGGTGGAGTAGCAGCGTTAGGGAAGACCTTGGTTACCCCAAGGAAGAGGTCCCTTGTGTTTTTTTATGTTAGTTGTTTATTTTCTTCAGTCAATTTAGAAACAGTATTTTGTAAAGAGGCAATTTTAGAATCCTAAACACATTTAGAAGCTTCCAGACACCAATTAAAATAACTATCCCATTTGGATTGTTCAATATTACAGCCATGGTCTTCTAACTTAGAGAAAAATAAGTATGGGGAAATCAAAGTTTCCACACAATGGTCACTGGACTTCTAGGTTATCCTTACTTAGTAAGACTGGTTTACTTAGTCAAACATGTGTGAGGAAGGACTATAATTTTAAAAGATTTTATTTATTTATCCGAGAGAGAGAGAACATGCATAGGGCAGGCAGAAGGCAAAGCAGACTCCCTGCCAAGGGGGAAGCCCGACGCAGGGCCCAATCCCAGGACCCTGGGATCATGACTAAGCACAAGGCAGGTGCTCAACCAACTGAGTCAAGCAGGAGCCTCAGGACTGTAATTTTTTAACATAAAACCAGCCAGTGTTCCTGAAGGGGGAGGGCCACCCTTAGAAAATTCTGATGACCAGGATCCCATTAGCAGAAATAAGAGTACATACCAGAAGGACAATCTGTCCTTATCCAGATCCCAAATAAAGTCAGAGAGCTCCACCAAAGGAGGGAACTCAAGACCTAGGAGGAAATTTGCCAAACTGAAAAATTATCTTATTTGCCGAAGCAAAGAGTGCAAAGGGCTCAAGTGTAGGAAACTCACTTATTTCTGGACGTTGGTATTCCTTGGTGGTCACCTCCTTCAGATCCCACTTTTAATAGCATGTAATGTCTATCAAGAGAAAAGAGATAAACTAAGACGAACTCGAGTTACCAAAAATCAAGTTTATTGAGCAATAGTTGATGAATTGCAACTTGGGGTAGGCCAACTGCAGCCAGCTGTAGGAGAGTCTGCTGAAGGTTCAGCTTGGGTTGTTTTTATGGGCAAGGAGCGCAAAAGGGGAAAGTCCAGCTAGGAGCCAAGCAGCAAGCATGAAAATGAGAGAGATTCTTGGTGGATGCTCATTAGTCAGAGGATAAAGTTCAATCCTCTATAAATCAAGCATTTATGAGAAATCAGTCTCAGTCTTTAAGTTTCATTTTTCTGAGGGCACATGTATGAGGTTCTCCACTTCATATCCTTCAGTTCCATTTTATGTTAAAATCTTTCCACTGTTTTATCCATCTCAAGCCTGAAGGACATGTGAGGATGCCCGAAGGTGGATATACAGCAGACATTTGGATACATCAGTCTACAGCTCTGGGGGAACATATAGAATTGGCTCATCAGATTATAGGTTGTAGGCAGTAGTTAAAAACTAGGAAAGTGGATAAACCTACTGAAGGGAAATTATACAGAATGATATAAAACAGCAGATCAAAAATGGAACCCTAGAATACTGCTGTTCAAAAAATGGGCAGAATAAGAATAAACTATAAGGGAGACAAAGGAAAAAAAGAACTAGAAGAATATCAGAAAAGTAGCCAGACAACAGCTAATGTTAAATGATCATTAATATCTAGATTTTTGTATCACACACATTGCTTCATTTAACCCTACCAGTGACCCTAAAAGATAATCTTTTTATTATTGCTTTTTAGATTAGGCAACAGAAGCTTACAGAAATAGGTCTTGCATGGTAGTTAAAAGAACGGATATATGCTCAGGTTCAAATTCTGGTGTCACTGGCTATGTCTTTCAGCTTCCTATTTTTCAAGCAGGGATAACAGCTGCAACATCAGAGGGTTGTTATAATAAGTAATTTAATTTCTACATGGTTAAGTGCTCAAAATGATGCCTGGTACAAAAGAACAGTTTAAGTGCCAGTACAGAGAATTTTGAAGAAATGCAATGGTGTCAAATGATAAATCTGTAGAATAAACTATTAGGTATAAATTCTATTATCTATATACATGTGTATATATATGTGTGTGTGTGTGTGTGTGTATGCGCACACACACACACACACACACACACACACACAGAGTGATTATGTATATATACGTATACATGCATATGCATATACCCATGCTGTTAATCATGGTAACTGAGATTTAAAACGTATATATGCAAGGGCACGCACATACAAGGTGGGAGGGAGGGGAGGCAGACTAGATACATCTAAGGTGAATTCACAGTATGAATTATTCCTCAAAAAAGTCACCAAACAGAAAGATGCTTTAACATATTAATAATTCTTTAAATTTCCACTGTTAACCAGTGTTACTCTGACACTGGATATCTTGCAATCATGTCAACATATCTCACACAATCAGGCAATATTTTATAAGAATTTATAAATTGATAGTTAAAGATACTTTTCTTTACATTCTAAAGTAAGTTCGCTATTTAATACTCTAAATTGGGTGAATGTCCAAAAGGGATCTGTTGAAATTGAAATCAAAATGGCAAAAACCTTGAACATAAATATTTATAGCTTTATACTTGTGTAAAGATACAGTAGGACAGATGAGTTCTCTTAACTACTTTGTGCCATATCATGGGAAGATCAGAATCTAGTTAAATTCTAAATTCATTTCCTCTCTTCTGAACACAAAGATCTTGATAATAGAGAAATAACCAACAAAAGGCATAATTCTTGAACCATTCTGCAAAAGCCGGATATTAAGAGAAAAAAAAATTCACACTTACTTTATAGATCTGATGTGAAGGATAAAAAGGATTAGAAATAATGTACTGTCGATTGTAAGTTTACTAAATGCATGAAAATGTTTAGCTTAGACTTATGCTATCAAACTCTTTGACTACTTGCCTTCTTGCCCTTGGAATTAACTACTACTGCCATCTAGCAAGAGGTCCAAAAATTGGAGAATGGAAAAAAAATAAATCATTCAGGACTAACCTACAAAGTCTAAACAGATGCTTTAACTGATCAGTAATTATTGAAATTTCTGCTGATAACCATGATAACCAAGATTGAATTTCTTTTACTTGTTCTTTCCTCTCTTCCTCATGCAACATAAATTATAATCTCTCTGTGAACCCCTAGATTTTACCATCAAACCTGATCTCTCTTCAAAATTTCAACCCCGTATTTCTAACGTCTACCTAGACCTCTACCCCTGAACATGCTGCCAAAACTTCAAATTCAATATACCCAAAATATAACTCAAATACCTGTATTCTTCATCTACACAATCTTCTCAGTCATCTGGGCTCACCATCTCAGAATCATCTTTGATTAAAGAAAGTCAAAGGACAAGATGCAACCAGCCAATAAACCCTACCTTGAAAATCATCCCACACATTTATCTCATCACTGTCCGCCCCACCATTATCCTCCTCCAGCAGTCTATTACCTCTCATCTGCCAAATGCAATGGTTTCCTGTACAGCTCTGACACAGAACAGGGCAGGAAATACTTGGCTTAACATCTCCTGGAAAAGGATGGGAAGAATAGGACAAATTCTTACTTCATATAAAAAGTTTTGATCTTAGAAATCAATTTCATGTTGTAAAAAGTACTGATGTTCAGTGTGACACGAAGTGGAAAATAAAAGCAAATATGTGATTTCACAAACATTTCTTAAGGACATAAAACTACTTAATTTTTATAAAGCATCATACACATTCTCTTGTTTGTGCATAGGCTGCAGTTGTCCAAACATGTGAATCACACACTGTATTTTATAGCCACCCCAGGCATAGCAATATTTTAATGGGTAAAATATTTTCCCCACAATAAAACTGTAAAAAAGATTGCTAACCTTTCCAGGAATCCTACATTGTCTTCTTGAGTTATTTAGATCCCACCCATGCTTCAGGACCTAGCTCAAACCCTACCAGTACTGTAAAATTATTCTTAACCTGGCCTAAAGCAAGTTTTTACTTAGTCTGAATGCCAAAATATATTGTTATTTATATAGCAGTAATTTAGTATATTTAGCAGTAATTTACTAAATATATTGAAGTGTCATTTTTCTCTAGTTATATTTCACATACTCACATATTTATATTTGTTTCTCTCTACTATTGAGTATATATTTCTTAAAAGACAAGAACCATGTTTTCCAATTCTCTTAATATCAATCCTCTACCAGCCTGAGGCTACCTCTATAGCCTATCTCACAAAATCCTCCTTCCCAGAGAGGAGTATAAAAACACAAACACACAAAACACTCTCCAAAAAGGAAAACAAAGAGGCAAAGATAAGGAACTACAGAAAATGCAGAACAATGACAAGGATAGGAAACACACACACACCAAGACATAGACATAGCCATCCCTTTTCCAGAGAAAGCAAAGAAATAAAGAAAAAGAAATAAGAAATAAATCAAGCAGTATCAATATTGTCATCCATGACATCCATAAACACAGCTTTTAGGTCAATTCACTTCAAACTCTATAGTCATAGAAAACACCATGAAGGCAGAACTGAGGAAGCTAAGAAAGGGTTGGGATTTCGGAGCATCACTTTCTTACCATCTTACATAGTACCTCATAGGCAGGAAGCATTCGATAAATCCCTGCTGGTGCGAACATGATTTAATAGACAGTACTACATACCCAAATTCCAGAATTAAACAATTTGCTCAAAATGCTATTCCTTCACAGAATACATTATAGGATCAAGTTACCTCAAATTTCCAGAGTAATATAGTAAATACTATGTGCTTTATATGATATAAACATGGTTTTGATGCCAAAAAAAGGATACATACATGTTTTAATCATTCAAGAGTATCAAAAATAACCCAATGATTCATAAATTGTATTCTTCCTATTTTTAGAATGGCTCAGAGAATTGTGTGATTCTCAAATTCCATTCTCAATTCCTAAGAAAAAGTTCAATTTGATTTTATAATTTTAGGGGGAAAAAAGAGGGGACAATTTGGAGGAAATAAAGTAGCTTTATAAAAATAATTCAGTGCCGGGACGCCTGGGTGGCTCAGTTGGTTAAGCAGCTGCCTTCGGCTCAGGTCATGATCCCAGCGTCCTGGGATCGAGTCCCACATCGGGTTCCTTGCTTGGCAGGAAGCCTGCTTCTCCCTCTGCCTCTCCCTGCCACTCTGTCTGCCTGTGCTCTCTCTCTCTCTAACAAATAAATAAATAAAATCTTTAAAAATAATTCAGTGCCATGTAAAATACAAATTAATAATAGGCTAATGGAATCACAAGTTTAAAAAAATTAACCTTTATGAAAAACATAGCTTCAATATCTTTCTTCCTTTCTTGAAAAATAGATGCCTGTCATACATGCTAACAACTTAAAAGCCGAAGTAATACAGGGCTGCAGAATTTATGAAGAGAAAGACTGATAGAATGAAAACCAAGATGAGGGGCGCCTGGGTGGCTTAGTCAGTTAAGTGACTGCCTTCGGCTCAGGTCATGATCCTGGGGTTCTGGGATTGAGCCCCATGTCGGGCTCCTTGCTCAGAGGGAGCCTGCTTCTCCCCTGCCTGCCGTTCCCCGTTTGTGCTTGCTATGTGTGTCTCTCTCTGTCAAATAAATAAAATCTTTTAAAAAGAAAACCAAGATGAAAATACTCTGACAAGCAGCCAAGAATTGGAAACACAATGGGAAATAAAGGAATTTGTCTTTGGGGTAGACTTGGGCAGTATGAGTAAGCTAAAGAGGGGTTACGGGAAAAGATCTGCACTAGAAGCAGGCGTACTTTTTTTCATATAACCTTCTGTTAATCATTGAATCTGATCTGAATCTTGGTTTTCTCATATTTCCATTTGTTCTACTTACTGTCTCTCTCTCTTTTTTTAAGATTTTTAGTTATTTATTTGACAGAGAGAGAAAGTATAAGTAGGCATAGCAGCAGGCAGAGGGAGAGGGAGAAGCAGGCTCTCCGAGAGCAGGGAGCCCAGATATGGGACTTGATCCCAGGACCCTGGGATAATGAGCCAAAAGCAGCTGCTTAACCAACAGAGCCATCCAGGGGCCCCAATACTGGCTCTTTTGTATCCATCAATGATATTAATAGTAACTAAGACTGAACTCTCGCGGTATGCAAGGTACTGTTCTAAATGCTTTATATGCATTGTATCTCATTTAGTCTTCTGGATGATCCTATAGAGTACCT
>ML107924.1:0-55302 GCA_003697995.1 Taxidea taxus jeffersonii | reverse complement strand
ATGCATTGTATCTCATTTAGTCTTCTGGATGATCCTATAGAGTACCTTACTTATCTGGTTCTAGAAGTAGGAAAGTGAGGCTTACAAAAGGCAGGTGATTTGCCAAAGATCACTTGGCTCACAGTGCATAGCAGGGACAAGAAAAGAAATCTGATTTATTTTATTTATTTAAAAGATTTTATTTATTTATTTGACAGAGGAAGAGGGAACACAAGCAGGGGGAAGTGGGAGAGGGAGATGCAGGCTCTCTGCTGAGCAGGGAGCCCAGTGTGGGGCTTGATCCCAGGACTCTGGAATCATGACCAGAGCCAAAGGCAGACGCTTAACTGACTGAGCCACCCAGGCGCCCCTAGAGCCCACACTCTTAAATGTTTTCTTACACTGATCCTCAAATGATATAAAAGATGTATTTTACAAAGCATTTTTAAATGGTCATTCAAATGTAAAGTTGTTGTAATTATCATCTGCATTAAATGAAATCAATCAATAACACTCATACAACCAAGTAACATGGTTAAAATATTTAAAGCATATACACATGGAAAGTCTTAATACCAGCAAAGATTTAATATCAAAACCAATACCAGGGCGCCTGGGTGGCTCAGTGGGTTAAAGCCTCTGCCTTTGGCTCAGGTCATGATCCCAGGGTCCTGGATCAAGCCCCGCGTAGGGCTCTCTGCACCGCAGAAAGCCTGGTTCCTCCTCTCTCCTTGCCTGCCTCTCTGCCTACTTGTGATCTCTCTCTCTCAAATAAATAAATAAATAAATCTTAAAAAAAAAATAAAAAGCCTTTGCCTTCAGCTCGGGTCATTATCCCAGGGTCCTGGGATCAAGCCCCGCATTGAGCTGTCTGCTCAGCAGGGAGCTTGCTTCCCCCCCAACTCTCTGCCTGCTTGTGATCCCTCCCTGTCAAATAATTTTAAAAAAACGAAAAATATCTAAAAAAAAAAAAAGATTTACTTAGAGTGAGAGAGAGCAGGTGCAAATAAGCATGAGCAGGAGGCACAGAGGGAGAGGAAATCTCAAGTAGACTCTGCCGTGAGCACAGATCTCAGAGGCAGGGCTTGATCTCCTGGGGCTCAATCTCCAGATCCTGAGTCTGAATCTTAACCAACTGCACCACGCAGCACCCAAAGAAAGGGATTTGTTTATTTTAAAAATGTTTTTTATTATTATTTTTATTAATATATAACGTATTATTTGCCCCAGGGGTACAGGTCTGTGAATCATCAGGCTTACACACTTCATAGCACTCACCATAGCACATACCCTCCCCAATGTCCATCACCCAAACACCCTCTCCACACCCCTCCTCCCCGCAGCAATCCTCAATTTCTTTTGTGAGATTAAGAGTGTCTTATGGTTTGTATCCCTCCCGATCCCATCTTGTATCATTTTTTCCTTCCCTACCCACCAAACCCCCCACTCTGCCTCTCAAATTCCTCATATCAGGGAGATCATATGATAAGTGACTTTCTCCGATTGACATATTTCACTTAGCATAATACCCTCTAGTTCCATCCACGTCACTGCAAATGGCAAGATTTCATTTCTTCATGGCTGCATAGTATTCCATTGTATATATACATATATATCACATCTTCTTTATCCATTCATCTGTTGATGGACATCTAGGTTCTTCCCATAGTTTGGCTATTGTGGACATTGCTGCTATAAACAAGGAATTTATTTAATAGTGTTTGTTGGGCACTGTTTTAAGTGCTTCACAAATATTTACTCATTTAATTCTTATAACAGCCTACGAAGTACTTGTAATTATCCCATTTCATAGATGGGACAACTGAAGCACAGAATGGTTACATGTAAACAGCCCAAGATCACAGAGCTAGTAATTGCAGCCAGCATTCAATTCAGGCAATTTAGTTTAAAAATCTGTACTCTTAACCACTAGCTCTACTACAATTTACAGAACGGTGAAACTCTTTTTTTTGGGTGGGTGGTTAAGATTTTATTTATTTCTGAGGGTTGCTGGGGGGAGGGAGGATGGGAAAGGGTGGTGGGGTTATGGACATGGGGGAGGGTATGTGCTATGGTGAGTGCTGTGAAGTGTGTAAACCTGGCGATTCACAGACCTGTACCCCTGGGGCTAATAATACATTATGTTTATAAAAAAATAAAAAAAAATTTATAAAACTAAAATTAAAAAAAAAAAAACAAAAACAAAAAAAATATTTTATTTATTTACTTGTCAGAGAGAGAATGAGAGCAAGCAAGTGCATAAGCAGGGGGAGTAGCAGGCAGAGGGAGAAGCAGGCTCCCTGATGAGTAAGGAGCCCATATGGGACTCAACCCAAGGACCCTGGGATCATGACCTGAACTGAAGGAAGACACTTAACCAACTGAGCCACCCAGGCATCCCATGAAATTATTTTTTTAAAAGCCAACAAAAAGTAATGATCACAACGAATGCCCACAAAGAGAAGAGAGCCATCACTTATCTCAGTATATAAACTGACACTAAGGAACATGTAAAAGAAATATTTTAACTGACACAATAAACAAAGTAATCTACATTTTCAGGAAAAGTTTTAATTATAATGGCACACTAACCTTATTAGTCTTTGGAAGAAGTTTCTTTTAATTTTCCTATGAAACTATATGGTTAGTAAAGCAATGACATTTGGAGACTAATATTAACATTAAAAGTTTTGCTAGACAGGATTTTTATCATTTTTTGGTCCAGCCACCTTATGAAGAGGCAAAAAACTATGCTAGAGCTTAAAAAAAAAAAAAAATCACCTGAACTAGTAGAATTTATAACAGAATTAATGCTAAATTTGAAGCCTTTTAAAAATATAATATATAAGGGCACCTGGGTGGCTTAGTTGGTTAAGCATCTGACTTTGGTTCAGGTCATGATCCTAGGGTCCTGGCATCGGGACCTATTTCTGAGCCCAGAGTCAGGCTCTCTGCTAAGCAGGGAGTCTGCTTTTCTTTTTCCCCCAGCCCCTCCGCCCTTCTCATGCTCTCTCTCAAATAAATCAATAATATCTTTTTTAATTTTTTAAAAAAGATTTTATTTATTTATTTTAAAAAGAGAGACGGGGGGAAGCAGGCTCCCTGTTGAGCAAAGCGCCCGATGCAGGGCTCAATCCCAGGACCCCGAGATCATGCCCTGAGCCGAAGGCAGAGGCTTAACCCACTGAGCCACCCAAGTGCCCCAATAATATCTTTTTTTTTTAAAAGCTAAAACATATACTTAATATAACCTACTAAAAGAATCACATTTTGCAAAGGACTACTGTATTTGTCATTTCATCGGTTCTCACAACTATGAGAGTTAAGTAGGACAAGCAGTAGTGTTATTTCACAAATAAGTAAACTAAAGCTCAGAAAAGTTAAACATTTTATATGGTCTAGATAGAAAGATCTTCTGATTCCAAGTGCTTATCACATGATGCTGCCAACAACTTCTTGCTTTATACTTTTCAAGTTGTTTCATAACAATTAATGCTTAGCCAAGAAAATTTGAAAAATAGTGAACACATAATGAAGGTTATGATCCTTAAAATGTTAAAGTGTTTTGTTAAAAATCTTGTATGGGGCACCTGGGTGGCTCCATCAGTTAAGCACCGAGTACTGGGATGGAGCCCTCATTGGGCTCCCTGCTTGTCAGGAAGCCTGCTTCTCCCTCTCCCACTCCCCCTGCTTGTGTTCCCTCTCTCACTGTATCTCTCTCGGTCAAATAAATAAATAAAATCTAAAACAAATAAACAAAAAACTTGTTGTATGATGTACAATTTATCTCCTGAAGTGAACAGTTAACTCAGCCAAAATGAACTTGCAATCCAAGAAAAAAAAATCTGTATTAAAGCTAAGTGAATCCATACATTTATCATCATGAGCACTGAGTAATGGCTGGTAGTATTGTTGTATCACTAAATTGTACACTTGAAACTACTATAACACTCTATATTAGCTATACTGGAATTAAAATTAAAATCTTAATTTAAAAAACTAGGTAAATCCAATTTTAAATCCTTAAACCTGAAATAATATGACTCTACAACAGTACTATTTTTTGAGAATGAAAAACAAAAATCATGGGGTGCCTGGGTGGCTCAGCCAGTTGAGTCTGCCTTTGGCTAGGGTCATCTCAGGGTCCTGGGACAGAGCCCTGCATCAGGCTCCCTGCTCAGTAAGGAGTCTACTTCTCCCTCTACCCTTGCCCCTGCATATGTTCTCACTCTCTCTCAAATAAATGAATATAATCTTTAAAAAAAAATCACTTCTAACTATCATTTTATCTCAATCACTTAAGTTTATTCTAAGCCCAATAAGGCAACTTATAAGATCAAATGATTCTGCTTGATGATTGGGAAACCTAAGGAATTGTTAGTCACTGAGAAATGCTAGCTTCCCAGAAATGATCAGTTTCAGAGAGTTTTTTGGTTGTTTTTGTTTTTGCTTTCCAAAGTAGGCTCTACACCCAGTGTGGAGCCCAATGCAGGGCTTGAACTCACAATGCTGAGATTAGGAGTTGCATGCTGAACTGACTGAGCCACCCATGAGGCCCCAAAGATAGTTTTTTTAACAAATTTTAAAAAATTTTTAATAAACATATAATGTATTATTAGCCCCAGGGGTACAGGTCTGTGTATCGCCAGGTTTACACACTTCACAGCACTCACCATAGCACATACCCTCCCCAATGTACATCACCCCATCGCCCTCTCCCTACCCACCTCCCTCCGGCAACCCTCAGTTTCTTTTGTGAGATTAAGAGTCTCTTGTGGCTTGTCTCCCTCCAGATCCCATCTTGTTTCATTTATTCTTTTCCTACCCCCACCAAACCCCCCACGTTGCATCTCCACTTCCTCATATCAGGGAGATCATATGATAGTTGTCTTTCTCTGATTGACTTATTTCACTAAGCATAATACCCTCTAGTTCCATCCACGTCATTGCAAATGGCAAGATTTCATTTCTTTTGATGGCTGCATAGTATTCCATTGTATATGTATGTGTATATATATATACACACACATCTTCCAAAGATAGTTTTTTAAATGTAAATTCCTCTATATTTATTTCAGGTAGATTTAATTATTACCAAACCAAGGAAAAGAGAGGGCCGGTGAACCAAACATTTAACAAATGGAATTACTTAGGCTTGGATTACTGGGAGAATTTTTTAAAAACTCAGTTACATAATTAGTCATCAGGAAAATGCTTAGTAAACAATACTTTGCACTTCATAGCCTATAAACTGCGTATCATACCCTCACATCCCTAAGTCAGGTGGCAGACTGTCACACTGGACTTGCAAAGATGACCTAAAACTGTTTTTGCAACCACTAGCTTGACATCCAACCATTTTGAGGAAATAAAGACACCAAAGTGAAGCAGCTGAAAAAAGAATTTCTTTGGAAGAAGTTATTTGTGAAAAAATACTGTGACATTTTTTCCTTGTTCTCATTTTACCAAGCATGAGTAGCTCAAACTTAGACCTTGATCTGGTCCCCTGTAGATTATGGATATAGGATCTACACCTGGCAAAGTCTAAGAGACTGTGGCTCGCTACCTGCTCAAAGAAAACAAAGAAAAATGGCTGCATTGCATTGTTATTGGCCTGTACATGCAGACTTTGTCGGGGCCAAGGATGTAAAGCTTTTTCCTGTAGACCCGATGATGGCATTGGTATGGAACCAGCTTAAGAAGGACTTTATCCAAGAAGGCTATCTAAAGGCATTTGGATGCCATGGAGAGTTCAGAGGGGGAAGAAACTAAAGGCTGAAGGTTAAGGGCTGAGAACAAATCTTAAGCAACTGTCTAAGTATTGCCCATTGTGGCAGAGACTAACTCATCAGAAGATCAGCAGTGAGGCACACAACTAGACGTTTGTTAGATGTGACTTTCTGTCAGAGAAAGCAACATGAGAAAAAGTAATGTAGGTCACTTCCAGGCCTGGCCCATATAAATGTCCCACACGTACTTCTCCTTCCCACTCCATAGACAAAGCATAGAGATCTTTACTGAATAGTTTTTACATACTGAATACCAACTCAGAGCTGAGCTCCTTTTCATACTCTTATTCCAACATTCCCATACCAAATGGTAACAAACCCAACTCATCAGATCCAGTCTCCTAATTACGACTTCCAGATAGAAACAACAGCAATAGTTGGGTTATTTTCTTCTGAAGATATGACAAAAACCTGGTCATCAGAGCTGTCTTGCTGGGGGAATTGGGGAGTAAATGATGAGGGGCTGTCAGTCCAGTTCTCCATGAAGCCTAGTGCACATTCTAGTCTAAGGAGCAATGGGACCCAAACATGGTTTGGTTGCCCACATGGCTTCCTTATAATGAATCCCCATCACCTGAGGTCATACTTCTTAAACTGGGGGACACAATTATGACTACAGTAAACTGGCTATTATAAGTCACGAAACAGTCTAAATCCCTAAAACAGCAATGTTATGATGTGGCAAGTAATTCAGCAGAGTATCAAACATGGGCATATTATGAAGTCCAATATAAAAGTCACACGAATTCTTAAAGTAGAAGATTAGAACTCAAAGAAATTTCACTCTTCATGCATATTCGATTAGACTTTAAGCTGCACGAGAATAGGATCTCCTTTACCCTCTTTATACCCTTTGTAGTAACCTAAAAGATGGCCCCCAAAGATACCCAAATCCTAATTCCTATGAATGTTTCCTTACATGACAAAGAGGTTTGTAATTAAGATTTTGAGATGGAGAGATTATTTTAGATTATCGAGGTGGAAGCTAAATGTAAGCATAAGTGCCCACATAAGAGAAAGGCAGAGGAAGGTTCGACTACAGAAAACAATGTGATTATGGAAGCAGAGATAGCTGTGACATGCTTGGGAAGATGAAGGTACCACAAGCCAAGGAACATATGCAGCCACCAGAAGCTGAAATAGGCAAGGAAATGAGTTCTTCTCAGAGCCTCCAGAAGGAACCAGAACTCAGAAGTTATTTGAGCTAAGCTACTTTTGCTTTATGCTATCTACATCAGTCTAAGAAAACAAACTATATGAGTAACACTTCTGCATTTACAGGGTACACCGTCCTCAACCCTGGATGAATAGATAAGGGGACCATATAGGCTTAAGAGTATTTTGGAGCTTCCCGACCGGGGAACAAATGAAGACTTCAGAGAGTAGAGTGCCTACAGAGGGCATGGAAGCTTGAACCCTTTCTTCATACCTCACTTTGCATGCATCTCTTCCATCTGGCTGTTGGGACATATACTTTTTCATAGCCTTTAATAAGCTGATAAACGTCTGCAAGTTGATCAAGATGCACTGGTGGATGCTCTTCAGGAAGGGCTCATTAGGGGCAGTGCGTGCTGGAAGTGATGCCACCAGAGCCCTCGACCAGAGATCATCCTTTGTTGATGCCGAGAAACATCACTGACACCTCACACTGGAAATGCTACTCACTGAGCCAGACAACAGATGATGGAACATTTGGTTCAAGGTGTCCCAGCTTCTCTCAATGGCCTTTCCATTCCTGATGAAATGCTACTGATTCATGTGGGCTGAAAATTCAGGGAGATGAAAACCTAGCAGATTAAATGGCAGGTGGGGTGGGGGGGAACTTTAAAAAGAAAAGAGGTAGTTCACACATGGTACTAAGCTGCATATTACCACTCTTTTATAGACACAGAATATATAAAACTACATATATAAAATTATCTAACTACCTATGCTATTTAACGCTCGTTGGGCCTCATAGGAAAGAATTTGAAAAGCAAAGAAAAATAATTGTCATCAATAATTTATATATTACGTCCATTCTCCCATTTGATCCTTAAAAGTATAGGAAACAGTCACATAGTCAGGTCTGGTATTGATTTCAGTTCTGCAGTCCAGGAAGCTGTGGCTCAGAGGGCGACTTGCCCAAAGGTTAGGAAATGGTTCCTAGTCCAAGCTCTTCTAGTAGCTGATTTTACATCGATATCAACTCACTTATAAGTATGTTGTGTTAACTTCTAAAATAACTTCAAGTTCGGAAAGAAAACAAGAGCAACATTTTACAATTTAAGAGTGTATTTTAATTTTACGTCTTTGGAAACCAAATGCCACACTCAAGAGACAAGCTGAAGACAACATGTGGACGAGTTACTAAGCAGTCTTGTTTCCTCACTTGAAAATGAGAACAGTTAATAGGACCTACCCTTTAGATTGCTATGGGGATTATATATCACACGTAAAGGGTTTTTAAGATAGCTGGTCTCGGGCACCTGGGTGGCTCAGTTGGTTAAGCAACAGCCTTCAGCTCAGGTCATGATCCCGGAGTGCTGGGATAGAGTCCCGCATCCTGCTCCCAGCTCCATGGGGAGTCTGCTTCTTCTTACCTTTTCCCCTCTCGTGCTCCCTCTCTTTCTCTCTCTCAAATAAATAAATAAAATTTAAAAAAAATCTCACAGTTTGTATTATACATTACAGGGCGTCTCTTCCCAAATGAAAATTGGCTTTCTGACTTCGAAAGTTTACGAACTCAGGAGATAAGAAAAATGAGAGTTGCAGGAGAAAAACAAAACCAGGTCCTGGGTACCGTTCCTTGAACACTAGACGAAGGGCACTTCGCGTCTACAGAAACGTGTCACAGAGGAGGCGACTGCGACCCCAACACCTAACACGCGGAAGGCCCGCAGGGCAAGGACGGAGCGGACGTGGTGCAGAGGCTCCCACCCCCGGCACAAGGCTCCCTCCTCCCAACTCCTCCCCACTTCCCTCAGAGGTTCTCGTGCCAAAGAGTCAGCGACGACGGCTTTCTAGACTCAAGCCACACTGTCGCCCTCCGTGGAGAGAACTGCCCAACCCGAGAACACGCCCAACGCGACCCTATGAGATATACCTCAACTGCAAGCCCACAACACGCGCGGGAAGAAACGCGAGCTCAACCTGGAGGCGCTGCTGACGACCGGAACTCCACCCCCTACCTCTCTGATAGGGTAAACGCGCAAAGGAAGATGTAGAGCATTGGTCAGCAGTCTAGAGGCGGGGGACGCGAAAGAGGACGGGTGGGGAGGGGCGACGAAGTGCCAAGAGCCAGCCTCTCTCCGGATTGGACAAAAGCAAAACGTCTGCGCCTGCGTAAACGCAGTTTGCGTAAAGCGCCGCACCGGACCTCCCCTTTTAAGGTTCGGAAACGGAAGTTTCAACGACTCATTGGTTGTGACGAAGGTGGTGTCTCCTGGCCGCGTGGCCAATAAAGGGCAAGAATAAAGCGGGTTCCGCCTCTTCCTCGGGCGACGAAATCCTTCCGTTGACGTCGGGCAACGTGAGTTCCTTTTTGCTTTAAGACGATGTAACTTCCACTGAGACAAATTAATGTAGAGAATTGTTATGGTGACCAGGAAGCTTCTCCTGCGAGTAAGAAATACTTAATAATTAGGGCCCTGAAACACCCACGTGCCCTCAGAACTTCTAAGTCTGACTTCAGAGTTGAAAGGTTAAGAAACCGGTCCTTTAGGCACCCCCCCCTTTTTTTTTGCTGGCTTTGTCATTGGCTAAAGTAGCTATCAATTTGAAAGTAGCTCCGCCTGCGCCCCCTGGGAACTCTGGGATTTGTAGTATCTGACGCTCAAGTACTGTAGCTTTAAATGCGGGTGTTGCTACTGAGTTCTGCCTAACACCCACTGATGTTTACTGTGGTTTTGATGTGTTCCGTTGCGCTTTTTATCTTTACACTGATCAGCACCGTTAAAGCCAGAGGACACTTAGGGAAATTGAAAAAACCTCATGTGTCTGTAAAGATAAGTAGTTGAAACACTGTACAAACATTATACTGCTTGTGCTTGGGCGCGCTGTGCTAGATGAAACACGGTACTGAGATTCTTGGTTTGTAAAAATTTTGCTATTACCACAAAACGGTCTTGATTTTCAAATTAGTGTGCATTCGAAAATACTTGAAAAGTTCCCGAGATTTGGCCGTTACATATACTGTTTTGTCGGAGGTAGCAGCTGCTTACATAAATCAAGTGTTGATAGGACAAGAAGCCGAACTGGCTGCTGCCTTAACGGAAAAGTGTTGCACTTAAAATGTCAAGCGTGACCAATCTCAGGTTACACGCGTTGTGTATTACTCAAGATTGTATTGTGAAGTCCATTTCCAGCCTTTGTGGAAACATCATGTTCCTTTAAGGCCGGGTTGCCCTACCTTTACTGAATCGTGAGCTTTTACTTCCCTGAGCGCATTTAGTAGTATTTCATCACTTTTGTGTTTGGCAAAAGTAGAAATCAGTCTATAAACTGAGTGGTCTTTTCCCTCTCGACAATTTTTTTTCTATTTAATATATAATACAAACTGTTCCATTTGCGTAAGAAAAAATATGATTTGTGATATAAATAGTTCTACATTCTGTATTTAAAATTAAGTACGTTTTTATAGGCCAAGCAAAAACTGCTTTTATGCTTGGAATTATTGCGTTTTTGCTTAAAAATAAAATAATTTTTATAATTTTTTGTGTCTTTCTAAATGACAAAAGAAGACATCAGGTTGTTTGTAAATGAGACATGGAAGATATTTCTTTTTATTCTCAATAAATGAAAAGCCAAACTAAGTGTAATCACCACTATTTCTCCTTCCCACATTCCATATGATGTATTAAGTGAAATCTATGAATACAAACGTCACCCTGACGCAAAAATTCAGAATTATCAGTGTTTTGGTTTTTTTTTTAAGATTTTATTTATTTGTCAGAGAAAGAGCACACAAGCAGGGGGGAGCAGCAGGCAGAGGGAGAAGTAGGCTCCCCAGCTGAGCAAGGAACCTGATGTGGGACTGGATTCCAGGACTTTGGGATCACCACCTGAGCTGAAGGCACATGCTTAACTGACTTAGCCACCCAGACATCCCTCGAATTATCAGTTTTAATGCTTTCCATTTTAATGCTATTTTTATAGCACTAAATGCTATCTTAATAGCATTTTAATGCTACTTTTCCTTTTGCCTCCTAAGTTAAGTCAGTGTCCACATTTGGGATATAAATTAAATTCATATAACCAAGAATGAATAAACATTAAAAACTGCAGGTGTCAAGACTGCTACTGTGGTTAGCAGTGTTTAGGAGAGTCAACTGAGTGACTGAATCGTGAGCACGTTTGGCTAATCTGTATTAACTGTCCTAAGTGCTTACTCTTTCAGAAGCTCCCAAAGCGTTCCACTTAAAGAGAAAAAGCTTAGTTATTTGTTCAGAATTTTAAAAATAGAAATTGAAAGAGATACCATTACTTCCTTTTAAGATGTGAACCCTGGAATCATTTTTGTATTGTGTCTGTTGAGAAATAGGTTAAAGAACGCTCTCAAAGTGAGATAAATGCAAGAAGAGTCTTGAGATGCAGGAAGAGAATATTACAACTTCTTTTTGTATTTACTTTTTAATCTCAACATTGTTCTTTCCATTTTTGTGTTTTAAAAAACTGTACACATGATATGACAGTATAGATTTCTTGAAATCTAGCTATCTGATTTAGAGTGAATGGTAAAAAATCTGTGATCAAAATGGTCTGGGAGTGTTAAAAAATGTTCACGATACTTATTAAAGATAGTGAGACAGACTACTCATGGGAAGCTACTGTGGTGGGGTTTTATAATAGGGGAGAGATATTGAACTCAACTCAACTCTGAATATATATATGGGGATTTATAGCCAATGAGCAGGGTGTGGGGGTCAGTGGATAGAAAATTACTAAGAGGAAATAATCAGGGTAAGGGGGATTATTGCTAGATTGAGTCAGCAGTATTCTTACTGAAAACAGGTTAGGGTAATCAGACATCACCTGGGGGATAGTGAAGAATGAGGAACCCAATCAGATATGGTCACCCTGACTTAGTATTCTTACTAGAACTGGACACTGCATGGGAGGACATGGGAACCCAAAGTCAGGCCTACTCAGAAAGAGAACAAGTATACATGTAGACCTCCAGAGGCACTCTCCTGTATGCACACGGAAATACTTATATTTGCTATTAAAATGCAAAGTCCAAATTGTACATAATACTTAGAAATACTCATGTTCAATCACTATATCAAGGCTCAATCAGGGAAACAGAAACAGTAGGAAATATATATTGAGAAATTTTTTGCAAGGAATTGACTTGTACAATTTTGGGGGCTGGCTGGGGGCAGGTCTGAAATCTGTAGAGCAGGCTGTCAGGAAAGGCAAGCTGGAACTTTCAGTCATGAGCTGAAGTTGTACTCCACAGGCAGAACTTCTGGAAAACCTCAGTTCAGCTCCTAAGGCCTTTCACACAATATCATGCCCACCGAGATTACCCTGGATAATCTTTATTTAAATGCCTTCACAGCAACACATAGATGAAGAACTTCAAATCATGAGTTTGAGAGTGGAGGTGTGGGGGGTTGGTGGTCAAGCCTGGAAGCCATTCCAGAGAACCATGTTTGACATAGTGTCAAACCATGTTTGTGAGAGTAGATTAGTATACGCATACAGAATGCACAAAAGAATCCTGTTTTCTACTCTCCAGGAAAATACATCTAAAAGGAACAGCCCTACTTTAAACTTCATTCCAGCCTGCTGCTTTAACTCCCTGCCTCATTTGGCTGGCTACTCCTTGAGACCTTGGCCTAAGAGCCTACAAAGCCTCTGGCTTCATTCCTAAGCACCATATTCCTCTATCCAACTCTTGAATCCCAGAGCCCATTGAAGGTTTCCCAATAATATGTAAGACTTATCCCTAGGCAAGCATGCTTTTCAATATGTAAGGGTTTCTTCCTGGCAAGCTGCCAGATCTGGTTCTTTTGAAAATGCCAACAACACTGCTGTTGAAGCCACAGTGGGTGGTGGTAAGGACATCCTGTGACAAGTGCCAGCTGGTTTATACTAGTCCCCATGACAAGCTTTTTTCAGTGGTGGTATTTTACCTCAGTTTTAAGATGGACTTTATGACTCCTTTTAGTTTAGATTGACGAAAGCTGTAGAAGAAGCAGGGCCAGTACTGAAACAGATAATCATGTTCATCAAAGACAGCACCGATTGCCAGAAAACCTCTTGACAGAGCTGCTTAAAGTGAATTGACTGGTTTAAGCTTTACATTCTCTTCCTGCCACTTGGAAGTTAAAAAGAATGAACAAATAGTAAAATAGCATGCTAAGTGGTGTTAAGAGTTGAGAAGAGAAAAAGGCCAGAGTATTTGGCAAACTAGTCTTTGGGTCTTTTATTTAATTAAGAATTAGGATTATAGTTTATTTTACCCAGTATGGTTAGCACTGAAACAGCTTGGGATCTTTTTTCATTTTTTAAGGTTTTATTTATTTATTTGACAGAGAGACACAGCGAGAGAGGGAACACAAGCAGGGACAGTGGGAGAGGAAGAAGCAGGCTTCCCACTGAGCAGGGAGCCCAATGTGGGGCTCCATCCCAGGACCCCTGGATCGTCACCTGAGCCGAAGGCAGCAGCCCAGTGGACTGAGCCACCCAGGGACCCCTCTGCTTGGGATCTCAATAATTGCTATGAAACAAATTCACTTTTTTCTTAAATAAGATATGAAAGTGCCTATTTGCCCATGCATGTGAAGTGATTCAGAGCTTCTGGCAAGGTTAGCTAAAAGAGTTAGTCATTGAATTGCTAAGGTGAATGCCGCCACACATTTACATCCTCTTTTTTCCTCCTCCTTGCATCCAGTTGATACCAGTTTTACTTTTCAGGTTACTTACTTTAAAAAATTGTTCAGTTTGAGAAAGTTCCATCACACACAAAAGCGGAAAAAATGGCATCACAAACCGATAGGTATATGACCCTATCACCCAGCTTTAACTGATGGCTAAATGTAGTTATATCTATGCTTGCACCCACATTCCTGCCACATCTCCTATCCCAGACATCATTTCGTTTGTAAATATCTCTTTGTATCTCTAAATGATATGGACTTTTTTTCTCCAAACATAACCTCAATAGGCAGATATTTTAATAAGGACTGTTACTCAAGACTAGGTGTGTGAGTTTGAACAAGTTATTTAATCTCTCCAAACCTCAGATTACTCATCAGGTGATATTAACTCCCTTTCAGGACTTTTCTGAAGATTAGCATAACCTAAAAACTCCCAGCACAGTGCTTGCCACATTGTAGACATTCAGGAATTGTTCATTCAAGTTCTGACCTTTGGTGGCTTATGCCACTTACTTTGAGAATCTGTAGAAAAGAAAACAAAAAAGAATGTTTGCTGAGCATTTTAACTGTTGAAAAAAATTTTTTAATTATAACAGGAGGAATGTACAAAAGCTAGAAAGTGGAATCAAAGAAGTTTAAATGAGGTAGATCAAAGTTATGGGCAAAGTCACATAAAGACTTCATGTGAACTTACATGAAATACAGGCTATTTGATTAATCTTAGGATTTTTTTTTCACATGATCTCCAACTGCTATATGTGACAATATAATACATAACTATTTGTCTGAGCTATAAAAGAAATAAAGCCTTCTGTTTTCTTTTGTAGCGTTTCTGGAACTTTTAGCCCCTCATAGGCAAATAGCAGTGGTGTTCTTATTGTCTTCATCTTTTAAATTTACTTATTGGGTTTACGTATTTACTCTCTCTCCTCTTCTATTTAGTAGAAGGTTTAATATTTAGTAGAAGGTTGGATTTAATTTTCTAAGCATTACATTAAATAAATTTCCTTGCCAGATAATACAATATCCTCAGTTGTGCCAAACATTATAAAGATAAATCTGATCATGATTGCCAGCATCTTAATATCTAAGCAATAACAATGTCACATTGCAACAAAGTCTTGTTTTCTTTCATTTTCAAATATATGTGGTAATGATAAAGGACATAAAATACAGTCACAGTGAGAGTCAGCAGCTTGAATACGTTTGTAACTAGATGATTACAGATGATTACAGATGGTTACCCTCAGGCTGATGAAGTGAAATGTTAGAAGAGAAAAGGCACATTAAATAGATTAAGTTTCAGTTATGAATATATTAATGTAATTAATTAACATTTTCTCAACCTTTAAAATTTTGAAAATCAATACTTGATAGTTGTTGGTTTTTACTATAAAGTGACTACTTTTTTTTTAAGTGACTATTTCTGATAATCATTTCCCACTGAAACTTGTAGCATGTGATAATTTTTCCCATAAATTTTCCACATTAAAAAAAACTATATTTCATGGGAGCACCTGGGTGGCTCAGTGGGTTAAGCCTCTGCCTTCAGCTCAGGTCGTGATCCCAGGGTCCTGGGATCGAGCCCCGCATCGGGCTCTCTGCTCGGCAGGGAGCCTGCCTCTCCCTCTCTCTGTGCCTGCCTCTCTGCCTACTTGTGATTTCTGTCTGTCAGATAAATAAATAAAATCTTTAAAAAAAAAAAACAAAAAAACAAAAAAAAAAAACTATATTTCAAAAAAATTTTTTTTGACTACTACTTAGAGCAGCTTGATTGGTGAAAACTGTTTCTTTCAAAAAGCAAAAATCATAATTATTATAAGCAAAATAAGTCAGAGAAAGACAAATGTCTTACAAGTTCATTCATACGTGAAATTTAACAGAACAAACAAGTGAAGAGTTTAGAGAGAGAGGTAACCCAAGAAATAGACTCTTAACTAAGAGAACAAACTGTTGGTTACCAGAGGAGAGGTGGGTGGGGATGGGGGAAATAGGGGGTGGAGATTAAGGAATGAACTTGTGAGGAGCACCAGGTGTTGCATGGAAGTGTTGAATCACTAAATTCTGCACCAGAAACTAATATTACACTGTATGTTACCTAACTGGAATTTAAATAAAAACTTTTAAAAAAGAAAAATAGGGGCACCTGGGTGGCTCAGTGGGTTAAAGCCTCTGCCTTCGGCTCAGGTCATGATCCCAGGGTCCTGGGATCAAGCCCCACATCGGGCTCTCTGCTCAGCAGGGAGTCTGCTTCCACCTCTCTCTCTCTGCCTGCCTGCCTCTCTGCCTACTTGTGATCTCTGTCTGTCAAATAAATAAATAAAATCTTTAAAAGAAAAGAAGAGGAAAAAAATTAAAAAAAAATGAAAATCATAAATACTAAGTATAAGTGGGATAAATTATAACCTTTGTGTCCCAGCCTTGGGAGAAATCTCTGGGCAGAAGAAAACAATTCTCCCTCTTTTCCATATAGATGCCTTGCCGGCCTATTTGATCAGCTAAGATAAGGAAAAGCAAGAATTTCAAAGTTTTACTGTGTCTTTGAGTAGACAGATGGCAGACTTGGAGTAGATGACTCTAACATGAAATGGGCACTACTGTGGTCATTTCTTATGCACAAGGAGGCCTCTGGGCATGATTAGGAAACTGGAGGTTAAGAAATGAAGAATGGAAACCACTCTGCAAAAACAGTATAAATAACTACATCTGTTATGGCTAGGAATTTACATATAATGTGTTTTATTTTGAAAATGTTTCCCTTTGGGGTGCCTGAGTGGCTCAGTGGGTTAAAGCCTCTGCCTTCGGCTCAGGTCATGATCCCAGGGTCCTGGGATGGAGCCCCGCATCAGGCTGTCTGCATGGCAGGGAGCCTGCTTCCCTTCCTCTCTCTCTGTCTGCCTCTCTGCCTACTTGTGATCTCTGTTAAATAAATAATAAATAAAAAATCTTAAAAAAAAAAAAGGAAAATGTTTCTCCTTAATATGAAATGATTAATCCATTGAACAAATATCATTGCTCACATATTATATGCCTGGTATATTTTAGGTCCTGAAGATTTAAATTTTTTTTTAAGATTATTTATTTATTTATTTGACACATACAGAGAGAGATCACAAGTAGGCAGAGAGGCAGGCAGAGAGAGAGGGGGAAGCAGGCTCCCGAGAGAGAGAGCCAGATATGGGGCTTGATCCCAGGACCCCGAGATCATGACCTGAGCCGAAGGCAGAGGCTTAACCCACTGAGCCACCCAGGCGCCCCAGGTCCTGAAGATTTAATATTTTAAAAAGTCCTTGCCTTCAAACGGCTTACTTTTTAATTGGCAGACAAATATTTATAATTTATATTAAAAATATATAATGTAATTTTAGCTAATTATAAGTACTATGTAGGGTGGAATATTCAAATATGTAACTGGTATGGCCAGCTTATGATATTTGGTATGGTTTCACATCCCCTTGTATTCCCTTGTGTTTTCTCTCTTCTTTTCCTGCCTTACTTCCCTTTCCTGCTCACTCCAACTTCCTTGACATTGAACTTCCCAATAAAGTGTTAGTTTATAAGCTTCCCCTCCCCACTCCCACCCACTCCAAGTGTGAATGTGGGCCAGCTTTAGTCTTTTTGTGGCTGGTGTTAGGCCTTTCATTGCTGGATCCAGGGAAGGTCTGGGAGATGCATCAGGATCTGGGGTAGCAGCTATCTGCTTTCCAACACAGAAGTAAAATATTTTAATATTATAGCAATTGATGTAGCCATGATAATGTATATCCACTGAAAATCAGACATGGTCTTTGAAGAAAAATAGGACAGGCCAAGAGGATAGGGTGATAGAATAATGCTGTGTTAACTCTATCCTTTCTGAGTATAGTGTCCTTGGGAGGTGTCGTCTGTGTATACGCACGCGCGCGCGCACACACACGCACTTTGATATTTTATGTCTGTTGGATGACCAGAGAGCATGGAAGTTATCCTTTTTACCACACAGTGATGGAGAGATTCAGTGGGACAAGAACTAGGAATGCCAAAGCCAACCTTACACTCTTCTGATGAAGCCTCCTTTGTGTTGTTCTGGACTGAATAATTCATATTTTAGGATATTTGTTACAGTGCATCATTGTTTCCTATAGATCGAACTGGTGGAATAGAGACAGATACAAATCCTAGTGCAAGACAAAAAAAAGCCTTGTGTGGGGGGTTGTTTTCTGTGTGTGCTTAAAGGGGAGCAGAGTTTGCTAAAATGATATTCTAGGAAGCTCAGGAGCACCCTTATTTCCGAGGTTGATCTCTGCCCACTTAATTACATGTCCTCTGAGGCCTTGAATGAATTGTATCCTCACTTTATTTTCAACCTTTTTTTTTTTTTAAGATTTTATTTATTTATTTGAGAGAGAGAGAGAGAGCATGAGAAGGGAGAAGGTCAGAGGGAGAAGCAGACTCCCCATGGAGCTGGGAGCCTGATGTAGGACTCGATCCTGGGACTCCAGGATCATGACCTGAGCCAAAGGCAGTCGCTTAACCAACTGAGCCACTCAGGTGCCCCTATTTTCAACCTTTTCCTCATTTCTGTCTTTTCCTTCTTTCTACAAATGTGTAAGTCTCTTCTGTTCTATAAAACACTTTTTTTAAAAAAAGATTTATTTGTTAGAGAGAGAGAGATCGAGTACAGGCAGACAGAGAGGCAGGCAGAGGGAGAAGCAGGCTCCGCGCCGAGCAAGGAGCCCGCTGTGGGACTCGATCCCAGGACACTGGGATCATGACCTGAGCCGAAGGCAGCCGCTTAACCAACTGAGCCACCCAGGCGTCCCTATAAAACACTTTTCCTGTGACTCTGACTACCCACTGATTTATTCCATTTTGTTTTTTTGCTTTTTTTTTTAAGATTTTATTTATTTGACAGAGAGAGCGAGAGAGATCACGAGTAGGCAGAGAGGCAGGCAGAGAGAGCAGGGTAAGCAGGCTCCCCGATGAGCAGAGAGCCCGATGTGGGGCTTGATCCCAGGACCCTTAGGTCATGACCTGAGCCAAAGGCAGAGGCTTAACCCACTGAACCACCCAGGTGCCCCTCCATTTTGTTTTTTTTAGTGTTTATTTATTTATTATTTATTTATAGATTTCATTCATTCATTTGAGAAACAGAGAGAGAGAGAGAGCACAAGCAGGGAGACAGAGGGAGGGAGAATCAGGCTCCCTGCTGAGCTGGGAGCCCAACATGGGGCTCCATCCCAGGACCTGGATATCATGACCTGAGCTGAAGACAGACACTTAACCATCTGAGCCACCCAGGAGGTGTCCCTATTTTTATTTACTTTTTTAAAGTAATCTCTTCACCTAACATGGGGTTTGAACTCACAACCCCAAGATCAAGAGTCACACGCTCTACCTACTGAGCCAGCCAGGCGCCCCTGATTTACTCCATTGTCTATAATACTTTCAATACTGCCTCCATTCCATCTCACCTCACCTTCAGTCAGCTGTGATACAGCTTTATTCTCTAGGCTTCCACAAAAAGCTTTCTCTCGTAGGTCACAAACTGCTAAATCCAAGGGATTTCTCTCTTTCTGTCTGAGAGGACCTACCTACCATTTGAAAATGTTGACTCCATCATGTGAAATAATTCGTCCTTCATTGCAGCCCCTTTTCAGTCCCTTTCCCGCCTTCTAAGTGTAAATGTCACCAAAATTCCAGGGAGGATTTTCTCCACCTTCTGTGTTCCCTTTCTCACTGGCTGCACTGTCTGAAAAGCCTAAAAAAGCCTAAAGCCACACTAAAAGCCTTAACATAATTTTTTACCTCAACCCTCTTCATCCAATCACACATTGATAGTATCTGGAGGGAAAAACCACATCATTTTCATATACCCCTGCTTTCTCCACTGCTACTGTCCTTCGTCCTTCATTATAGTTTGCTTGGACTTTAAATAGCTTTAAACCAACTTTGCCTCCATTTTCTTCCTCCATCAGCCTCTTCTCTATAAAGTCACCAGTGTTTTATCTTTTAAAAAGACAGAGCAAATCCTTAACTCTCCTACTTAAACCTTCAGTGTACTTTTGGTTTTAAAATGTGGGGTAACACAAGTTTCTCTCTGTTTCCTCCCATTTTCTTTCCTCCCTTCCTTCCTGCCTTCCTTCCTCCCTTTTTGTGGTTCCTTCATTTGGAAGTTCCTTTGTTCTTTCTTTAAGTAGGCTCCTTGCCCAGCAGGGAGCCAAGTGTGGGGCTTGACCCTGAGGTTAAGACCTAAGCAGAAATCAAAAATCAGTGTCACTTAACAATCTAAGCCACCCATGCGCCCCTCCTTCCATCTTCTAACAAGATTGTTAAGGAATGAAAAAAAGTTATTAATCCTGAAGGACCAAGCAAACAAGAGAGAAGAAAAGAGGTTTTAATAGATTTATAGAAGATGGAAATTGAATGGAATAGTGATACTTGATTTAGCATGGTGGAGAACTAACAGTTTAAGGAACAAAAATCAGAAATGTTAATGAAAAACAAGACAGTGAACTCTGAAGAATCCCTGAAAGACTCATTACTTATAGATACCAAATCTACAATATGGCATTAGACCTAACACCAAAAATCTGTCATTGGAATCCCAGTTCCCCTTTCCCATCCCATTGATCCTCAGCCCTATATGAACAGATAGCCAAAGATTCCAGACATTGGAGGAGAACCAAATAGGGCCTGGAGAAAATAGGACTATGTGAGGAAAACTTTAAAATAATTTTTCTCAGGGCCTGGATGGCTCATTGGGTTAGGCCTCTGCCTTTGGCTGAGGTCATGGTCTCAGGGTCCTGGGATCGAGCCCCACATCAGGCTCTCTGCTGAGCGAAGAGCCCCCTTCCCCTTCTCTCTCTGCCTGCCTCTCTGCCTACTCGTGATCTCTCTCTCTCTGTCAAATAATCAGGGCACCTAAGTGGTTCAGTTGACCTTCATCTCAGGTCATGTTCCCAGAGTCCTGGGATAGGGCCCCACATGGGGCACCCTGCTCAGTGGAGAGTGAAGAGTGCTTGCTTCTCCCTCTTCCTCTGATGCTCCCACTGCTTGTGCTATCTCACTCTCTCACACTCTCACTCTATCTCAAAAAAACCAAAATCTTTTAAAAAGGTAAAGTAAAAAAAAAAAGGTAAAGTAAAATAAAATAATTTTTTTTAAAGATTGATTTATTAGGGATGCCTGGGTGGCTCAGTTGGTTAAGCGGCTGCCTTCTTCTGAGGTCATGATCCCAGCGTCCTGGGATCAAGTCCTGCATTGGGCTCCTTGCTCGGCAGGGAGCCTGCTTCTCTCTCTGCCTCTGCCTGCCACTCTGTCTGCCTGTGCTCACTCTCTCTGACAAATAAATAAATAAAATCTTTAAAAAAAAAAGATTGATTTATTAGAGAGAGAGAGAGTACATGAGTAAGCTGTGAGCATGAGCAGGGAGGAGGGGCAGAGTGAGAGGGAGAATCCTTAGAGCCGACCCTTCCTGAGCATGGAGCCCAACATGCAGCTCCATCTCACCACCCTGAGATCATGACCTGAGCCAAAATCAAGAGTTGGTCTCTCAATCAGCCTGAGCCACCCAGGTGCCCAAAATAATTTCTATTATACTGATAAGGAGTTTGCCTCCATAAAAGAATAATAGATGATGTTACATGTAATTATGTATGTAATTATATGTAATATCTAACTACACATATCAGTTATAAGAAAGAGTTTGATATACATTATACATAAATATACATTATATATATTATATGTGTAAAAGATATATACAACATACAGGTCTATATTAGGTGTATATTATAAATGCACATAAAGTATGTTATTAGTTAACAAGAAAGAGCTCTTGGAAATGAAAGAATTCTCACAGAAACTAGAAAAAAGGGACACCTGGGAGGCTCAGTCGGTAAAGCATCTACCTTCAGCTCAGGTCATGATCCTGGAGTCTGGGAATCGAGCCCTGCATCAGGCTCCCTGCTCAGATGGGAGTCTGCTTTCCCCCTTTCCTCTGTCCCTCCCTCCATTCCTCCTCTCACTCACTCTCACTCAAATAAATCTTTTTTTTTTTAAGTAGAATAAAAGCAAAGAAATGGAAAAGAGAAGAAAAAACATTTCTATTCAGTTTTTAATTTTAATTCCAGTATAGTTAATATACAGTGTTATATTCGTTTCAGGTGTACAATATAGTGATTCATCGCTCCCATACATCACCTGGTGTTCATTACAAGTGCGCTCCTTAATCCCCATCACCTGTTTCACCCATCCCTCTACCCACCACCCATCTGGCAACTATCAGTTTGTTCTCTATAGTTAAGAGTCTGTTTTTTGGTTTGTCTCTTTTTTCTCCTTTGTTCATTTGTTTTGTTTCTTAAATGCCGTATATAAATAAAATCATATGGTATATGTCTTCAGAAGAAAAAAATTTTAAAGAATTTATAAGTTTCAGTTAATATGAGGTACAGAAAGAGAGAAGAAAGAAAATGGAAGACAGGCATCTATCAAAGAAATAATTCAAAAACATGTCCTAGAACAGAAGGACATGAGTCTTTATTATGTCTCCCAAAGAGTGAATGAGAACACACAACTAAGGTGTGTTATTGTAAGGGCACCTGGGTGACTCAGTCAGTTAAGTGTCCAACTCTTGATCTCAGCTCAGGTCTTAATCTCAGGGTCAGGAATTCAAGCCCGGTGTTAATTTAAAAAAAAAAGAAGTATGTTATTGTAAAATATCAGTATCCTAGGCCTACAGAGAAGATCTAAACAGCATTCATAATAATGTCAGGGAGGGAGTGGTTAAGACCTTGGCAGAATGAACTCCTTCACCAGGGTGGGAAGTCAGTATCTAAAATCAATTTTTAAATAACCTTTAATGGGCTCCTGTGTGGCTCAGTTAAGCATTTGACTTTCACTCAGGTCCTGGGATCAACCCCCACATGGGGCTCCCTGCTCAGTGGAGAGACTGCTTCTCCCTCTGCCCCTCACCCCACTCATCCTCTCTCTCTGTCTTCTACTCTCTCTTGCTCCGAAATAAATTTAAAAATCTTAAAAATAAAATAACCCTTAAGAGCATTGTTTAGAAATACGGCTGTAGAGGTGCCTCAGTGGCTCAGTTATTGGGCGTCTTCAGCCTCAGGTCATGAGCCCAGGGTCCTGGGATTGAGCCTCACATTGGGCTCCCTACTTGGCGGGAAGCCTGCTTTTCCCTCTCCCAATCCCCCTGCTTGTGTTCCTTCTTTGGCTGTGTCTCTCTGTCAAATAAATAAAATCTTTAAAAAAATAAATGACTGTAAATTTGGGTAAACATCTAAGAGTTTAGGACAGTTGCCTGTAAATAGGACTGGAAGTAGAGCACTCCTACTGGTAGAATGGGGATCCTTTTAGTATGTCTTTTTAAAACTGTAGACTTTTTTTTTGGTAAGCCCTATGCCCAATACAAGGCTTTGAACTAATGACGTTGAGATCAAGAATGACATGCTGGGGCACCTGGGTGGCTCAGTTGGTTAAGTGTCTGCCTTCAACTCAGGTTATGATCTCAGGGTCCTGGGATCGAGCCCACATCAGGGAGCCTGCTTTTCACTCTCCCTCTGCTCTTCCCTCCCTCTCTCAATCTGACAAATAATAAAAATAAATAAAATAAAATAAATTTTAAAATTTTTAAAAATAAATAAAATCTTAAAAAAAGAAAGTTGTGTGCTCTACTGATTGAGCCAGCCAGGTGCCCCTTAAAGTGTAGGCTTTAATTGCTTTGCAAAATAGTAAGTAGTATTAACAAATACCTTGCTAGCTTCCTTGTTCCCTTTTGCCTGCAAATGAGCCTTATATCTCCAGAGTCTGGTCTCTAAAATCAGGCTGCCTCCTGCCTTCCGGTCTCATTTATCAGCCCTCTCTCCCCAGCCTCACACAGTTTGCACTCCAATCACTTATTCCTTCCAGAACATCGATTGAGCACCTACTGAGAGCTAGTGGATGTAGAAAGATCTAATGAATGGTCTAATGGCAGAAACAGATGCATAGGGGCGCCTGGGTGGCTCAGTGGGTTAAAGCCTCTGCCTTTGGCTCAGGTCATGATCCCGGGGTTCTGGGATCGAGCCCTGAATCAGGCTCTCTGCTCGGTGGGAAGCCTGCTTCCCCTTCTGTCTCTGCCTGCCTTTCTGCCTACTTGTGATCTCTGTCTGTCAAATAAATAAATAAATAAAAATCTTAAAAAAAAAAGAAACAGATGCATAAAAAATAAGCACTTCCATGCATTTGATGATTCAATAAAAGTATGGACAATGGTTTATTCTGTGGGAATCCCAAAGAAAGAGGAACATGTTGCCCGAGTTTGTCTCTTACTCAGAGCTCCATGCCCTTGATAATGGTGATTTGTGTGTTTGGAATTTTTTGTGGCCATACAAAAGGACAACCTGAAACTTTCTCTTACTGATCCTATCCTGTCCTTCCTTCCTTTTCTTTCTTGCTCACCAATCACTTTGTCCATTGTCCTCTGATTCTTTTTTACTCAGCAAGCATTATAAGATAATTAAGAACTCCAGCTGTGGAGTGGAGAAGACTCTGGCACATAATACGTAACAGGGCAGGCTTAGTGTCCAGTTACTTGATTTGTTAGATGGAAGGCAAGGCTGCTCATAGAATAGGGTTGTTTTGAGTATTATGTGGGATAATTAATTTTAAATGCTTGGAACATAGTGTTTATTATGGTCATGTCAGTCTCCCTGTTGGATACAATCCTAAGGGGGATAAGGATTGTGTTTGCTTCAACTTTTTATCACTGATATCTCGCTCAGAGCTCGATAGCAGCCAAGCACCTGTTTGCTATGATAATATAGGAAGAAAGAAAAGTAGATTTAATGGAGACTGTGGGACTGGAACTCGTATTAAAGAAAGGATAACATCTAATCAGTCGTGGGTAACATCCCCTAGATGGGCGTGGTCAGTGCAAAAAGTCCATCATTGAGAAAGAGTATGTGGGAGCCACTGAGGCAATCAGCTTGCTTATAGAGAGGGTGTGTGTTGGGTTAGTGGGAGATAAGTTTGGTACGTGAGATGAAGTTGTGAGCATGAACAGGGGCAGAGGTATTTAGATCTGAGATGGTAAACAGGGACTCAGAGACTCCCTTAAGCAAGAATAATGCTACAATGCCAAATCTTAAGGAAGGTTAGTGAGTGAGTTAGAGGGAATGCAAGACTCCCTCCCACAATCTCCACACCTGATGAGTCACCACGGTTGGCATGGAATTACATGAAAAGCATGCATCTGAGTTCCAGCAGTGAAAGAAAAATCAGAGATGAGTCTGGCTACCTGAGCAGCAGGGTCAAGCAAAGATACATTTGAAAAGGAGAGAAGATTTAGAAGAAAACTAGGAGAGTAACATTCATTTTTAACTCAGCAAATACTGAAAAAAATACTTACTGAGCTTCTGTTACATGCAGAGCATTGCTGAGTAATGTGATGAATGCAAAGAGTGCTGTGTTTTCTGGTAGAGGCAGTAATACAGGTACACAGATCCCCACATGTAGGAAGGAACATGCTAATGCCAGGAGAGAGAGAGAAGATGAATAGAGCATTTTATTTTACTTACTTATTTTTAAAGATTTTATGTATTTATTTGAGAGAGAGAGAACCAGCAGGGGGCAAGTGAGAAAAGCAAGCTCCCTGCTGAGCTGGGAGCCTGATGCCCGGCTGGATCCCAGGACCCCGGGACTATGGTGGCTGCCCCAAGAATGAGCATTTTAGACCAGTAATTCTCAAACTTTTTGTTCTCAGGACCCTTCTACACTCTTAAAAATTATTCAGGACCCCAAAGGGCTTTTGTTTATATGTCTGTCAGTAGTTATGTATTTGAAATTAAAAATTTTAAATATTTACCTCTTTTTAAGTAACAATTTTAAACCCATTACATGTTAACATAAGTAACATTTTATGAAAAGTGTATTTAAAAATAGGTAGTAAGAGAGTTGCTCTGTTTTACATATTTGTAAATCTCCTTAATGTCTGGCATATAGAAGATACCTGGATTCTAATAGGTGCCTCTGCCATTGATTCAATCGTGATATGTTCTTCGATATGAGTATATGAAGAAAATCTGGCCTCCTACAGATATGGAGTAGGAAAACGGAGGAATTCTCAGACTCCTTGCCTGGGTCTTGGAGATCCTCAGGGGTCCTCAGTCCGTATTTTCAGAATCCTTTTTCTAGATGGTAATCAGTTATTTAATCTTCCAGTTAGGAGCCGTTTTTAGGTGACTACCCCATTCCCAATGTCAGTGAGGGCTAACAGAAAGTGAGTAAAACTTGTTGGATATAAAAAAATAATATACCTCCCACAAAGATACACGTGAAAAGAAAGTTGCCCTTCAACCCCCGTCCCAACCACCCAGATTCCCATGTAGGAGACAACCAACATACCAATTTTTTTGTCTCTCCCACCAGAAGTATTCTTTTTTTTTTTTTTTTTTAAGATTTTATTTACTTATTTGTCAGAGAGAGAGAATAGAGCAGCAGTAAGAGGGAGAAGCGCTCTCTGGAGCCAGACACAAGACTTGATCCCAGGACCCTAAGATCATAACCTGAGCTTAATCGACTAAACCACCCAGGCGTCCCTTACCAGAACTACTCTTTGCCTGGATCAGACAACATGTGACATACAGTGGCCAGTTAACAATATACCTTGGACATTTGTTCATATATACATACAAAGCATACATTAGTTTATAATATTGCTTATTGTGGATATGGCATTATTACAATGCTATAAAAACTATTGCTTATGTATCTTTATGCACATATACCAGTATATCTTTGGCATATATTATTAGAAACAGAATTGTTGGGTCGAAGAGATATGCATTTTACATTTTTTTTTAAAAGATTTTATTTATTTGTTAGAGAGAGAGAGAGAGCGAGCACAGGCAGGCAGAGGCAGAGGGAGAAGCAGGCTCCCTGCCAAGCAAGGAGCCCGATGTGGGACTCGATCCCAGGACACTGGGATCATGACCTGAGCCGAAGGCAGCCGCTTAACCAACTGAGCCACCCAGGCGTCCCTGCATTTTACATTTTGACAGCTACTTCCAAATTTGACCACCGTAAAATATTTATTTCTCCAATTTTATACATCCCAACGTATTATGAAATTATTTTAGCTTTGTCATCCAGTGAGTGAAAAAGTGCTCTGGTGCCTAGGTGGCTCAGTGGGTTAAGTGTCTCTTTTCAGCTCAGTTCATGATCCCTAGGTCCTGGGATGGAGCCCTGCATCGGGCCCCGTGCTCAGTGGGGAGTCTGCTTCTCTCTCTCTCCCTCTGTGTGCTTTCTCTTTCTCTCTCAAATAATTATGATTTTTTAAAAATTTTATGTATTTATTTTTTAAAAAGTGGAAAAGTGCTATTGCATTATAATTTTGATTGGCATTTCTACTAGATGTTTTTCATTTCAGTGTGTTAAGCTATTTCTTGCTTATTTTTCTTCTGGAACATTGGTTTTACTTATTTGTAGAAACTTTATATAGGAAGGCAGTGTGGAAATGGGGTATTCTGGCAAGCCTGAAGATACACTGTAGAAGACAGGCTAATATGGGGCAGGGTGTCCATATAAGGAATACACCGGAAGGGCAGGTGAAAGGATGTTAAAGACTGTTTCTATTTGACATGTTTTATAGGCCAGTGGTGCATAGGTATTGCTGACTGGTGTGGTCATCTCCAAGCTGGAGTTTGCAGGGTAAGTCATTGAGATTTGAGAATAAAATATTAGAATTTAGGGGGGCCTGTGTGGCTCAGTACGTTAAGCATCTGCCTTCGGCTGAGGTCACGATCCCAGGGTCCTGGAATGGAGTCCTGCATCGGGCTCCCTGCTCTGCCTGGAGCCTGCTTCTCCCTCTGCCTCTCTCTCTCTCTTTCTCTGTCTCTCATGAATACATAAATTTTAAAAAATCTTTAAAATGCTAGAACTTATATTTAAATTTATTTTTTACCTACAAACAAGAAATTAGTTTTTACTAATATTTAATGTATGGAATGCCACTTGTATCTTTACTCAGTCTGAAGGTCAGATGGTCACATAAGGTGGTGTGGGTATCCAGGAACAAGAACAAGAATTCAGGTGTCACTCTTCTGTGTTTGTTCCCTTTTGGCACCTTGCAATGAATGCATTGTACGATGGTAAAGAAAAATATTTACTAATTATAGTATCTAGTCTTAACTACACTAACCTCACAAAAGGGGTATTTGTGTCTTGCCAGGATCCTCTTTCCTGGTCATTGCACCCATTCCCCATATGCTGTCAATTCTTGGCTGCTAACGGCTCATAGCTATACCCTTCTACATGGGAGAATTACCTGAAATGAAGGGGGCTACCTAATTAGAGAGATTAGACAGTACCACCCCCCTTCCATCCACACCCCAGACAACTTGTAGCTGATGACTGAATGTAAGGCCTGCTTCCTTTCCTCAAGATGAGATAATTTCCTGGCAACATCCATACTCCAGAGCTCCTTGTGGGATCAGACTGAGGATATACTTCATCTGGAACCCATATCTACGGCTAGCCCTTCCTCCTACCCTGTTTTTTTCTTACTGCCTTACAGGTTTCTTCTTAACATCACTCTCTCAAAAAAAGTCACTGGAATCCTCATCTCAGACTCTGCTTCTTAAGAAACTGGCTGAAGACAATAAGCATATAATTTTAAAACAGTCACACAAAGACAAAAGTGGAAAAGATCAGTAATAAAAGCAAAATTGGGACACCTGGGTGGCTCAGTCAAGTGTCTGTCGGCCTTCAGCTCAGGTCATGATCTTAGGGTCCTGGGATTGAGTTCTATGTCCTGTCGGGCTCCCTGCCCAGCGTGGAGTCTGCTTCTCCCTCATCCTCTGCCCTCTGCCCCTTCCCACACTTGTGCACATGGGTGTCTCTTTCTCCAAATAAATAAAATATTTAAAAATAATTAAAAAAATAAAAGCATAAGTAATAACAAAATAGATTTTTCTTCTAGTATGGTCTGTTCTTAGCCAAAATATGTGATAAAAATGGCAGCTTAATGGGATCGAACAAGAAGTCAGCTAAAAGAATTAGCAACTACAAAGACGACTATTTGAAATATGGGCTTCTATTCACTTTTCTAGGAAGTGAATCTTGCCTTAGTGACTAAAATGGTTTGAGATTTATCTAATAAATGAAACACTGTTGGCAAGATATTTAAAAATCTATGCATCCAGAATGTGAAGCTAAATCCCAGCAATCTTTTCACTGATGTTTAAAATTACGGGACATGTGGGGTGCCTGGGTGGCTCAGTTGGTTAAGCATCTGACTCTTGATTAAAGGCTCAGGTCTTGATCTCAAGGTCATGAGTTCAAGCCCCACATTGAGCTCCACTCTGGGCATGAAGCCTACTTAAAAAATAAAATAAAAAAATAAAATTGTGTGACATGCAACACTTTATACAATTTCACATTAAATTAAGTGATAAATCTTTAGAATTCTAAGATTTCTTCTGAGGTTTCTTAACAATGAGAGACAAGGGACGCCTGGGCGGCTAAGTGGGTTAAGCCTCTGTCTTCGGCTCAGGTCATGATCTCGGGGTCCTGGGATTGAGTCCCACATCGGGCTCTCTGCTCAGCAGGGAGCCTGCTTCCCCTCTCTCTCTGCCTGCCTCTCTCCCTACTTGTGATCTCTCTCTCTGTGTCAAATAAATAAATAAAATCTTAAAAAAAACAAAACAATGAGAGACAAAACAAAAATAACATTAAAAAGAAGCCAATTTACCACAACACTTACACACTATTCCTTCTTGCATAGTTAAAATAGCTAAAATAATTTAAAGAATTTATAAAAAGAGACAACTAACACTCATTCTTTTAGATAACATACACTAAAAAGAATATGCATAGAAAATATGGTGGAGAATTGAAGAAACAAGGAAGCAAGCGTTAGAACAAATTATGCAGTGTGGAAAATTCCTATTAATTTGGATGAAAATAAAAGTGTTTTTAGTATGTCTCAGCATATGCTATTTGTTAAATTCAGGGTCAATAATAAAATACAGGAAGAACTGTTTTCTTAAACCATTAAAAGAAAGATATCCTAGAGAGAGTATGTTTTTAATAATAAATGACTTCTTTAATAAAAATTTTTCATGGGAAAACAAAATTTTTTTAAAGATTTTATTTATTAGCGAGAGAGGGAGAGAGCACTAATGGAGGGGAGAGGGAGAGAGGGAGAAGCAAACTCTCCACTGAGCAGGGAGCCCCATGCAGGGCTTGATCCCAGTGACCTGAGCTGTAGGCAGATGCTTAATGGACTGAGCCACCAAGGGGCCCCCAAAACTGATTTTTTTAGTGGGGCAACTGACTTCACAAGAATAAATGAATTTTCCGGAATATGGTTACAGTGCTAATAACACATATGAAATTAAATCACTGGATGCATTATTAGCAAGATAGAATAACAAGAAAGTTAGAGCCAGACCGTAAAAATTTCAATAGGATATCATCAATCTACTATTTTAATAAAACAAGACTTTAAAATTTTAGTATAACCCTTCATAATACTTTTTAATTATATAGAATGAGTATAAAAATTTTTCATACAAAAGAAGGAGAGGTTCACTGATTTTCCTGTGGCAAAATACTTAATAGAGTTGTCAAAGTGAAGAGAAATTACATGTTTTCTTTGTACCAAAAGGAAAAGGTTTTAAATTTCCTGTGTTTCTTATGCTGACAAGGGACTTTCTGTAAAATGTAGTGTTGGCAAATATTTTGGGGAACAGAAAAAAGGAGCAGTTGGTCTGATTATTTCAGGTAACAGTGATCTTTTAACAATGGAAAAGTAATTTCTTATCAAAAGCATGTATAATTTGAAAATACGTGCTTGGAAATGTTTCTGCTGTGTGATTTTATTGCTGAAAATGACAGTTTTCCCCCATAAAACTTCAAGTACTCTGATATTTAGAAATGATTGTCAAACTTTTTTGAAACTTTTCTAAATGAAGAGTTACAGTAGAGTTTTAATCTATTTGTTAGATTAAAAAAATGCAGCATCTTCTGGTTGATGTTAGGGAAGGTGGGTATTTCTGGTGGAATTTCACAGGAATTTCCATAGTTAAGATATAGGATAGAATAAATAAGTATCCTTTTTTTTTTTGTACTCATTCCCTTTGAATCTTACTACCTTTTTGAGGTATGTTTTTCATCTATAATAATATTAATACCAAGAAATAAAATAAATTGAGGGGCGCCTGGGTGGCTCAGTGGGTTAAAGCCTCTCCCTTTGGCTCAGGTCATCGTCTCAGGGTCCTGGGATCGAGCCCCACATTGGGCTCTCTGCTTAGTCTGGAGCCTGCTTCCTCCTCTCTCTTCCTGCTTCTCTGCCTACTTGTGATCTCTCTCTCTGTCAAATAAATAAATAAAATCTTTAAAAAAAAAAAGAAGTAAAATAAATTGAATGTAAACTCACACTCACAAGTATCTTCATATCCGAGATGTTAAACCAAGATTTTCAAAAGTAATAAAATTATCTTTTATTAATATATTTTGTTAGAGCAAAATATTTGAGAAACATTAATAAGTAAAAATTATTTTAAAGGTCTCATTCTTTAAAAATCCTTATTCTGTGTGTATTTTATAGTATGAAGAATATTGCCATATTACATATAATTTATTAAAGATTGAGAATGGACACATACATTTTTTTAAAGATTTTATTTATTTGACAGAGAGACACACAGCAAGAGAGGGAACACAAGCAGGAGGAGTGGGAGAGGGAGAAGCAAGCTTCCCACAGAGCGGGGATCCTGATGCAGGGCTCAATCCCAGGACTCTGGGATCATGACCTGAGCTGAAGGCAGATACTTAATGACTGAGCTACCCAGGCACCCCACTTATACATTTTTTATGGTGCATGTACAGTCCACAAAGTTTAGTGAATAGTAAGTACTGCATTGAAGAATGCTTCTTATTTTTTAATCAAACTCTCCAAGCTGATACAATTAAGTATTTCAATTAAATTCTAAAATAGGTGAAATTCAAGATGTAAGAATAAAAATATAATTTTCAGGTGTTTTCCTGGCCGAACAGTCTGAAATCATACATAGAGTAATTAGTGTATGGAACTCAAACATCCTTTCTGTAACAGAAGAATTACTTATTTTTTTTAAGATTTATTTTTTTGAGAGAGTGAGAGAGCATGTGCATACAAGCAGGAAGAGGCAGAGGGAGAAGGAGAGAGAGAATCCTCAAGGGGACTCCCTGCTGTGTGGGGAGCCTGATGCAGGGCTCAATCCCAGGACCCTGAGATTGCAACCTGAGCCAGACTCGAGAGCTGGACTCTTAACCAATTGAGCCACCCAGGCACTGCTGTGATGGGAGAGTTCTATCAACAGAGCAAACATATTGCCTGCTGCATGGTGGATTGGGATCTACCTTACTTGTTGATTACGGAGAGCTAAAAGAAACAGGCCACATATGAGCTGTGGCCTTTCACATGGTAATTCTACTCAGTACAGAAAGGTGATTCAATAGACGTCATAGTCTCACCATTTCATCAAGTAGCTAGATCACTCTTGCATTTGCAGGGGTGGAGGGAAGTCCACAGCATCTCCCCTAAAATTTTCTTCCCAAAGAATGGAAGCTTTCACAGACATTCTTTCTTACCTTATTGGCTGGGGCAAAAATGTATAAGAATGAAAGAATGAGTTCCCTTAAAAACAGTCAAAATTCTAAAGGCAGCTGATTACAAATTTAATACTCTAAGATCAGTAGCTTTCCCATAAATTGGAAAGACCCAGTTAGAACATAAAATGAATAAAAGATCCCATATACTATTTAAAAGATTATATGATGGCATATAATCTTTTATATGGACAGGGACAAACCAAAGAAATGTGCCAGGCCTGTGTGAAGCCAGCTGGAGAATACTGAAGATGATTTGAATATATTTTCCAGAGTCAGCTCAGGAGGACTGCTCAGATCCCCTGGATTATATCAGATCACTTAATGTAAATCCACCATGGACCCATGTATCTATCCCTTAAAGCTTGGCAATTTATGTTTATATGTGCAATTATTTGCTTAATCTTTACTTTGCCTTCTGAATTTCATAATAGCTTTAGAGACAGATACATTACCTTAGTTACATTTACATCACTCCAGTGTCTTATATAATTGCTGGTGTAACAGGCATTCAGTAAAAGTTTCTTGAGTGAGTGATGAATGAATGATCAACATGGAAAGATATACATTGTGTTTAGTAAGAAAGTAGTTGTAAAAATACTATTCTATGTAAACCACACATTGAATATAATAACAATCAGAATATCCGCAGCATTACTTTTTGGAACCTGACAGTTAGTAATTCATCTAGATTCTGGAGATGGATGATGGTGATAGTTGCACAAAATGTGAGCGTGCAACAAAATTGCACACTTAAAAATGGTTAAAATGGTACATTTTATGTATATTTTGCCACAATAAAAGAATCTGGCTGGCCAAAAAAAAAAAAAATCCCATCTAGAAATATGAGAAGAGATGGAAAAAAAACCTTTTTATTTTATTTATTTACTCTTAAAGATTTCTTTAGAGAGAGAGAGCATGCACGAGCAGGATGAGGAGCAGAGGACAGGGAGAGAACCTCAAGCAGGCTTCATGCCCAGTGTGGAGCCCAAAGTGGGTCTCTCTCTCAGGACACTTAGTTTATGACCTGAGCCAAAACCAAGAGTCAGACACTCAACTGACTGAGCCACCCAGGTGATGTGGGAAAAAACTTTTTAAAGAAGAACATTAGTAGAGGATTGATTTAGTCTTCCTAGAAATTAAAACTTATTGTAAAGGTGCAGTACTTGAAACACTTGCAACCAGATAAACAAATCAACGAATCTACGTAAAGACTCCAGAAAAAAACTAGTATCTATATGGGAATTTAGTACAGATAAAGATAACATTTCAGAATGAGCACAAAGGTTATTCAACATTAGTTTTGGGAAAATAGGATAGCCAACACAAAGAAATCAACAATTCCACTTTGAATTCATGTATAAAAATTATGTACAAAGATGGTCACTATATCACTAATTTTTAAAAACCTAGCGGTATCAGGGGCCCTTGGGTGGCCCAGTCTTAAGTTAAGCATCTGCCTTTGGCTCAGGTCTTAATCCCAGGGTCCTGGGATCGAGCCCCGCATCAGGCTCCCTATGCAGTGAGAAGCCTCCTTCTCCCTCTTCCACTCCCCCTGCTGTGTTCCCTCTCTCTCTTGCTGTGTGTCAAATGAATAAATAAAATCTTTTTTTAAAATAGCCATATCTTAAAAAAAAAATAGCCATATCTTAAATATACAAATAGAATACTAGTTAAATTATGCTTTAAGAATACAATAATGGGTATTAAAATTAAGTAGATCATCATACACATTTTTAAATGAAGAAAGCTGTACAGAACCATATATATAGCTCATTTTTAAATTGTAAGAGGATATATATGCTAGTGTATACATTTTATTTAGTTTTTAAAAGTTGGGGTTTTTTTTGTTGTTCGTTTGTTTGTTTGTTTTGAGAGAGAGGGAGAGAATGAATATGGGCAACCAGAGGAAGAGGGACAAGTGGACTCCCCACCACGTGCCGAGCCTGACCCAGGGCTGGATCCCAGGACTCTGAGATCAAGACCTGAGCTGAAATCAAGACTCAGCCCGCTTAACCGACTGAGCCACCTAGACACCCCTGAACTTTTTAAAATATATTCACTAGGAGCGCCTTCTCGCCCTTCCCTTCCTTCCTTCTGGCCCTGTCCCTCTTGCACTCCCTCAAGAGCGCGTGCTCTCTCTCTAAAACAAATTTGTGAAATTAAAAAGATTTTCATCAAAAAGGTTTTTTTTTAAACACTCAACTGATTTTTAAGAACCTAATTAAATGGTTCATCTCAAAGAATTCTGGTGAATTTTGTTTAACTGACATTTAGCTATAAATCAATGTACTTTAAAGTATAGATAATATAAAAATGTTCACATTACTGCTGATCAGTTTAGGACTTGTCAGGGCAGTGAAAGTAAGTTGTAAGTTGTTAATGTTACTTCCTGATTTTGTAAACCTCCAATATATTGTTTTGAATAGCTGCAAAGGAAGAGAGAAGTTCTTTCTCTGGAAAAAACAACTACTGTTTTACTCTTATGTGGTTACACACGTTACTAGATTTTCAAAATAGCACTGATTTTGATTCTAGTGAGAATATACTCTTCATAAGATAAAAATATTCAGGGGCGCCTGGGTGGCTCTCTGCCTTCGGCTCAGGTCATGATCCCAGGGTCCTGGGATCGAGCCCCACATTGGGCTCTCTGCTCAGCGGGCAGCCTGCTTCCTCCTCTCTCTCTGCCTGCTTGTGATCTCTGTCAAGTAAATAAATAAAATCTTAAAAAAAAAAGATAAAAATACTCAGACTATCCTGAAACACCATAAATAGAAATAGAACAAAATCTTTTTAAATGCCAACCTGTATCATCAGAATTTGTATTGAGAACTTATTTGAAACATTTGTAGATTGTGAACCTTGAAAAAGGTAGCATATGTAGGTTAAGATTTCACCAATATTACTAATGATGTATTTGCTATGTATATAATGTTGGAAATTCCCATCACTGCATTAGTCATGCTCTTTTTTGAACATGGTAGAGAGGAAGATCTGTGTAAGTCTGGCAATGATTAATTTCCAATCTGGTAATACATAGTAGCCTTTTATACTTTGAACTGATTTATTAATTAATTATAAAGTCTTCATCCTCTTGTTATTGATTTGTTATAGAGAAAAGTGTTCCCTGCATCTCCTCAGTCCTTAATCAGATGAGATTTTTTTTACTGGAGTCTTAAGCGCCAGTAACATAAGAGAGAGATGCATTTCTTTCCAATTGTTTTATTGTTTTGTAGTTATTAGGGTACTGATTTGTGGGAATTTTTTTCCTGCAATACAAATGTCCTGAAAGTGAAGTATTTTTTAAAAATATTTTATTTATTTGAGAGAAACCAAAAGCAAGAGAGATCACAGAGGGAGAGGGAGAAGCAAGACTCGCCACTGAGCAGAGAGCCCAATGCAGGGCTTGATCCCAGGATCCCAAGATCATGACCTGAGCTGAAGGCAGACACTCAACCAACTGAGCCACCCAGGTGCCCCTGAAATGAAGTTCAGGACTTTCTGCTTGCATAGCAGAAAATAAAATGCTGATTTGAAATATCTGGATAAATTTAGGGAGAAGTCAAAAACTTCAGTTTGTTCAGTTTACTCTAGAAAAAACTGAAGTTATTAAAAATACACGTTATTGAATGCATTAGAGGTAGGTTTATATAAACTTTTGTAAACATTCTTCCTTTCTCTTTTCTTTTAAACCTAACTAGGATTTATAAGGATTATTATTTTTGAAGCAAGAGAAATTGTTTTATATTTATGGTATTTCAATAAAATAATGTCAATTTAGGGCGCCTGGCTGGCTCAGTTGGTTAAGCGTCTGTCTACCACTCAGCTCATGATCCCGTGGTCCTAGGATGGAGCTCACATCGGGCTCCCTGCTCAGCGGAAGCCTACTTCTCCCTCAGCTCCTCCCCCTCCTTGCCCCCCCCCCCACTAAATCTTTTTAAAAAATACTGCCAGGACGCCTGGGTGGCTCAGTTGGTTAAGCAGCTGCCTTCGGCTCAGGTCATGATCCCAGCGTGCTGGGATCGAGTGCTGCATCGGGCTCCTTGCTCGGCAGGGAGCCTGCTTCTCCCTCTGCCTCTGCCTGCCTCTCTGTCTGCCTGTGCTCTCTCTCTCTCTCTCTAACAAATAAATAAATAAAATCTTTAAAAAAATTTTTTTTAAATACTGTCAAATTAAATGTTGATAAATGAAGGTTATTTGAAACACAGTAGTTTTATGCTGTTGTACGATTATTAGTAAACATTAGTGATACTTGATTTTCGTTGTATTAATTGGAATGATGTACTAATTGAATGTACTGATTGAAATGAAATGAATTGTTATTGATTTGTTTTCAGTTCGGAAAGAGAGTTCAGAAAGTTCAGAAAGAGAAAGATGTCACTCTTAAGGTTGTTATGAACAGTGCCTTGAAACTGATGGTGCAGGTATCTGTTGAACCCATAGTAGAATTTTAGGTATAAATCTTGATCACTAATGGGCATTTTTTTTTTTTTTTAAGATTTAAAAAATTTATTTCAGAGAGTGTGAGCAGGGAGAGGGACAGAGGGAGGCACTCCTTTCAGCGTTTTTTTTTTTTTAATAGAAAATTGAAATTGTCTGTTAATGGGGCGCCTGGGTGGCTCAGTAGGTTGAGCATCTTAACTCTTGCTTTCAGCTCAGTTCATGATCTCAGGATTGTGAGACTGAGCCATGAGTCGGGCTCTGCCCTGGGCATGAAGCCTGCTTGGGACTCTCTCTCTGCCCCCGCCTTCTCTTTCTCTGTCCTTCTCTGAAACAAAACAAAACAAAACAAAACACTGATAAATAAATGTTCCTTACCAGTTTTACAAATATGAATCACACAATTATTGCTCTAAATTGTGAGGTTCTTCTATCTTAGACCTTCTTTCCGGGCATACATAGTGTTTGTAGGTGTGACATTGCCGTTTCAAGCCTCATGCCCATAGCACACAGACTGACCAGTGATATACCCAGGACCAGTGGAAATAACCAAATCACAGTCAACAGAGAACAGGAAAAAAGCCTTGTATAGTGAGCACGGGTTCAGCTGAGTCAACCCTATGACAAGTAAAGACTGGCTAGATAATCGGTTTTCTGACACTAGGTTGATATCATATGAGGAAGCCAGATTTTAATTACTTTAGGTAAAGACCTTAGATAATCACAAGACTGAAAGGGAGAACTTGGCAAGAGAAGCATGCTTTTTTAGATGGCGCGATCTTAAAGGATCCATTTTGAAATGCAGTATAATGTTTAATAGAGCTGTAATAGATGTACAAATAAACTGTTGTAAAAGGGAATAATTTTTGTAGGACATGTAAATGGGTAGTGAGTCAAAAATTGAAAACTGTTTCTCACAGATGAATGTGTCAAAAATTACTGTATGGAGTTTGGGTGTGTCAGGAATTGGCTCAGGGTGCCTGAGACTTCTGAGCTCAAGCCATGGGGAGTTAGGGAGAGGGCATTGGAGAGAGGAAGTTCTCTTACTTGTGGGGATTGCTGCCTCCCCCACCCCTGGAGTAATCATATTTCCTCCAGCTCAGAGCTTGCTTGTTTTGTTTTTTCTCCAGTGCTTCTTAATAGACCACAGCTGGTCTATTAAGACCACACCACCCTTAAAAGACTTAGTTGGCTCTAACCCCTTGAAAGGGTTTGGCAGGACAGAATGAATCTAGGTCAGAACCACCAAGTGGATTAGTAACTTAGTAACTATGTGGCTTATTTAATGAGAAAGTGCTGTTACAATGCAATAACTGGAGTGTGCATCCAAATCACCTGGTGGGCTTGTTAAGCAAATTGTTGGGTCCCGGTCCTCAAGTTTTGAATTCACAAAGCCTGAGATGGGAGCCAGGAATTTGCCTTTCCACCTGGTTCCCAGCTGATGCTGCTGCTGTGGGGTAGGGAGACTGCGCATTGAGAATCACAGCTTCCGGGAGTTGAGCTGATCCCCTTGATGTGGTTCCCTAACGTTTTCTCTTTGTTTGACAAATATAAAAGCTTACTTCATTGCTTATGATGAGGTGCTACAAAGTCATTTGATGGATATTGTTAGCTTTAGGTTTTACATTCTTACCGATTCAGATACAGTCTAATCTTAGGTTTAATAGACTTTTTAAAACTGTATGTAATATAATCAATTCTAGCGTGGAGTCTCCACCAATTTCACAAATCTGTAAACCCCAGAAATTTATTTACTGCCTCATTCCCCAATTCCTTTTTTCCATTTTTTAAAAAAGATTTTATTTATTTGTTTGACAGACAGATTACAAGTAGGCAGAGAAGCAGGCAGAGAACAAGGAGGAAGCAGGCTCCCCACCAAGCAGGGAGCCCAATGCGGGGCTCCATCCCAGGACCCTGGGATCATGACCTGAGGGGAGGGCAGAGGCTTTAACCCACTAAGCCACCCAGGCGCCCCCTTTTTTCCATTTAAAATAATTAAACCATTTAATCAATTATTAAAATTTGACTACTGGCCCTCCCACATACACTATTAAAATTTCTTTTGTAAAGGTAAACAAGACATCCATGGCTTTTTGTTCTGCCATCATCCTGAATCCTTCTAGTAGCGTTAGACACTGCTGACCTCTTTGTTCTTCTGGGAACTCTCTGCTCCTTTTCAGTCTAGATTTTAGTGTTTCTTGCGTTGGCTTCTTATCTTCTGCCTCCTCTCTCCTTTGCCCTTGGTAGACAACATTAATTGACTATAGCATTCTGTTAAAAAAGCAAACCACAGCCCCAGAGGGGTGCCAGTTAGACCAGGTTCCGAAACCTGGGCTTAATACCCAACCTAACTGCAGTTTGAATCTCCCCCAGAAATGTGGCCTTAACTGGGCAGTCAGGAAATTTTTCTTTATATCAACACCAATGAGTCTGTCACCTGGGTCCTCTCCATCCCCCAAAGAAAGATGAGGTAATCTGCATAAGGCGGTTTGCTTTTTCCCTTAGCAAGCAGCCCCCTCCGAAATAATCCTTTTCTTTTACTAATCGCTTCCTTGCCACCTCTCCCCATCTTGATCTATAAAAACCTATTTAGTACAACTTCTGGAGGGCCTATGTGCTAGATGGAGTGCTGCCCAATTCATGAATTGTTTAAAAAAGCCAATTAGATCTTCAAACTTACTTGGTTGAATCTTGTTATTTATCAACTCCTATCAACAGAACTTTTTTTTTTTTTTTAAAGATTTTATTTGGTAGGGAGAGAGGGAGAGAGACTGAGAAAGCAGGGGCAGAGGGAGAAGCAGACTCCCTGCTGAACAGGGAGCATGAGGCGGGCTCAATCCCAGGATCTTGAGATCATGATCTGAGATCCTGAACAAGCCTCTGAAGACAGAGGCTTAACTGACTGAGCCACCCAGGCACCCCCTATCGACAGAATTTAAATAATTCTTCACAGAGCCCTTCAGCAAAATACTTAGTTGATTGGTGTTTGTCTTTGAGATGAAACATATGTTGTGAAGATTGCTCCAGAAGCAATTATATCTATTTCCATGGCTTTGGATTTCACTGGGTCAAACATGGCCTGGAGCCCACCACTGAACATTCAGTTAAACGAGACAATTACTTTTTTTTTTAAGATTTTATTATTTATTTGACAGAGAGAGATCACAAGTGGGCAGAGGCAGGCAGAGAAAGGAAGGGAAGCAAGGATCCCCGCTGAGCAGAGAGCCCGATGTGGGGCTCGATCCCAGGACCCTGGGATCATGACCTGAGCCGAAGGCAGAGGCTTTCACCCACTGAGCCACCCAGGTGCCCCAATTACTTTTATTTTTAAGACCATTTTGGGATGCTAGGGGGAAAAGAGTAAGGACTACAAAAACTTACTGGCCATGAAGAACAATAGTAGCAGATCTGTTGTCTTTTCATTCTTGCTATTATTTTTCTTAAAATGGATCATACATTTTTTTCAGTATAGCAAGTTTTTAAGTATAAAAATTAATGTAAAAAAAGGAAAAAATTAATGTAAATAGCAATAAACATTTAAAATGATAGTTGCACAATGTTCAGCATAGTACTTTTTAACATTCTAGTATAAATTGCTGTAGATATATAAGGCAGGGAACCAAGAGAGATGATTAAGACCATGAGATGATGAAAGATCAAACTTAAGATTATTTGCAGAGGTAATTTTAAAAGTCCTGTTCTATCTTCTTACAGTCCCATGGTGATTTTTGTGATATGAGAGAATTTGAAATCTAATTAGATTGAAACAGAATACATTCTTAATGTAAGAACGTAAGACTTTCTCTTTAGATCTGAACTATTTAAAAAAACCTTGTTTTATGTTTAAAAATTTGTTTGTGTATTAATGGTCCTGGGTGGGTTAAGTGTCTGATTCTTGATCGAAGCTCACATCCTGATCTCAGGGTTACGAGTTCAAACCTGTGTTGGGCTCCATACTGGGCATGGAGCCTACTTAAAAAAATAAATAAAATACATAGAAATTGTGTATGAGAGCACTTAAAATTTTTGTGAGGAAAGGAAACAAATGATGTTGGGGAAGAAGACAGCATATCATCTTATTTACTCATCTTTTGTTGGCTCCCTGCCTATATGTAGTCATGTACAATTACAAAAAGACACAAGAAGGGATGGCTGGGTAGCTGGGTAGCTCAGTCAGTTAAGCATTGGATTTTGGCCCAGGTCATGATCTCAGGGTCATGAGATGGAGCCTTGCACCCGGCTGTGTGCTGAGCAAGGAATCTCCTTGAGATTCTCCCTCTCCCTCTGCCTCCCCTCTGCTCTCATGCAGGTGTGCTCACTCTCAATCTCTCTCTCTCTAAAATAAAATTGAAAAGAAAGACACAAGAATATTCAGAGTAGCATTATTATAGCAAAGAATTAGTAGCAATCTGAAAGTCCATTAATAGCATGATGGTTAAATAAACTGTGGTAGAATTATGTAATTATACCATGCAGCACTTTAAAATAATAAGGCAGGTCCATTCAGTCATTCATAAACAAATATGTGTTGAGTCCCTACGAAATCTAGGTGCTGGGAATAAAGCGCAGAGTATGATAGATGTGGTCTCTGCCCTCACAGAGCTTCCATGCTAGTGGGAAAAGAATATAAAAAACAAATAAATAAACATGGTAATTTCAGTGCTATGAACAAAAGGCAAGAAGATGTGATAAAAACATACAGGAGATGGGGGGAGGGTCTCCATTAAATAAGATGACCAAAGAGCGCTTTATTGAGAAGATGCTGTTTAACTGATTGAAGAGGGGAAGGCATCCACATGAAGAGGTAAGGGGTACAGATATTCCAGGCAAGGGAGATGGTAGTGGCAAAGTCTGTGATGCTTGAGTTAGATAAATAGGCCATTGTGATTAGAATAGAGTTTGAGTCAAAGAGATAGATAGGGCCAGATTATATAGGGCCTTGATGACATTCTGAAGGTATTGGGATTTAATTTCAATGACAGATGTTCCTTCACTTAACAAAGATTTATGTTCTGGTAAAACCCATTGTTAAACTGAAAATATCAAAGCCAAAAATGCATTTAATACACCTTACCCACTGAACATAGTTTAGCATAGACTACCTTAAATGCACTCAGAACACATTAGTCTCCATTGGGCAAGATCATCCCACACAAAGCTTATTTTATAATAAAGTGTTGAATATATCATGTAAAATATTGAATACTGTACTGAAAGTGAAACACAAATTGGGTGTCTGTGGTATGTATTATCCACATCATCACTTGGCTGACTGGGAGGGGTGTCTCCTGCCACCGCCCAGCATCACAAGAGTATCGTACCACCTACCACCAGCCAGAAAAGATAAAAATTCAAAATTCCATGTACAGTTTCTAATGAATAAATATCACTTTTGCACCATCACAAAGTTGAGAAGTTGTAACTAGAGCCATCATAAGAAAATCACTGAATGATATTCAGGAATAACCTCATGTTTTCTAACAGAACTTCTATTTTTAAAAATGCCTTTCTGCAGGAAGCATTATTAAATTTTAGAAATGTTCTGGTGAACATTTTATGGAGGGATTTTATGTTTGGCTTACTTTACTTTAAAAAATATTTATGGGGCCCCTCGGTGACTAAGTGGGTTAAGCATCAGCCTTTATCTCAGGTCATGATCCCAGGGTCCTGGATACAGCCCTGCATCCCGCTCTGTGCTCAGCAGAGAGTCTGCTTCTCCCTCACCCTCTGTCCTCACCACCACTTGTGCTCTCTCTCTTGCTTTGCTCTCTTGCTCTCAAATAAATAAAATCTTAAGGAAAATTTATAACTTGATACTGTGCTCTACAATTTTAAAATGTTTTATATTACAGGGGTCTTATTTTCAGAAATGCAGCATGAATCTTCAAGGTTCATACCAGGTTTATGTTTTAATAAGGCCACTTTACATGCCTTATCCAGCATTCTCTTCTGTTTGTTTTAGTTTTGAATGAGATTCCCATAGATTTTTTTTTCCTTTTTCATTTACACATCCATCCCCATAGCTAGCAACATTTTTTCAATGTGTTATAGAATTACTGAGCTCTTTGGTGTCTACCGTTTCCCCCTACTTTTATTTTTTAATGAAGAACTATTTAGGGTGATTACAATTCAGAACTATTTGGAGAATAGGTTGAATTAGGTAGTACTTCAAAGTCGCTTTAAACCTTGCCATTCAAACCAATGTTATGACCCTTGTTAAGCAATTAACTCATTGTTTCTTTTTTGAGACACTTTTAACTTTTTAAAGGGGTGTATGCAAACTTTTTGTGGACAAAACAAGATAATGCTCCCTCAACTCTATTTCCTTAATGGAAATGGATTAAAAGTTGTGGGTTTTTTCTTTAAATTTTAGTAGTACACACAATAGAAATATTCCCTTTGTTTTTACTTGGTCTAATACAGTTTAATTTTAATGTTGAAAGGGATCTTAGAGAATACAAAGTCCAAAATAAGGTAAAAACAAAACTTCTGGTCTTCTGATTTCTTCATCTGTAACATACTGGCTTGAATGTGTTCCTGTTATTCCACGTACCTGTTTTATCACTGTGTTTTAGAGAGAACAGACACAGAATGGGAACCTGAAAGTCAATTCCAGTTTCGTACTAGCATCTTCACCCAAGAGTGGAATTCATACACAAAAGTTTTCACAAGAATGGACAAAAGAGTTCTCTGTAAAGTGTCAGAGTCAGGATTTGAGCAAAACTGCTGCTTGCAAGCCCCAAATCTGAAATGAGCTTTATGAGACATTAACATATCATGATGTGGAATGCATTAAAGCCCTCCAAAACAGAAGTCTATAATCTTTCATTTCTACTTAAAACCATCCCATGGAACAGTCAGCCAGGTTTCTTTGGAATGAGAATTTCAGGTGAATGATGTATATGGAATGCCTGTACTTAGAGATCTGCAATAGTTAGTCACGTGTTGGAGGGCTAACTGTAAGGTAAATGTGTCTTTTTAAAATAAGTCACACGATAATGATAAGTCAAGAGCCTTCTTGAACAAGTGTTGAATCAGGAAAATTAGGTGGTCATGGGTGTAGTGGGGATTACCTCATACATGGGGAACATACTTTGATGTCTGTGATTCTCCTAGCAAACAAGCCTTCTACACTCACCTTTCACAATCTTCATGTCTCAAGCAGTTGGAGTTAGTCATATGTGTGATAGGTTCTGACCTCAATCCGTAGAAGAAATGTTACAGTCTTAGTATGGTGGGATAAGAAACAAGTTGAAGAACAGCAACATTATTCCCAGAACATGGCTGGAAATCCCAGAGTGAGTCCCCTGGGGGCAATTACTATAGAACACGTAAAGGCTGCTTGTAGCTGGTCTGCAGCCTCGTCCTTGTCCTCATGACCCATTTCCTCATGGTTCTGTTAGGTTTCTGGGTATAACTGTTTTACATCCCTATAGTATAGGGATACTATAGTATATAGGCTCTCTGTCTCTCTCTGACAAATAAATAAAATCTTTTTTAAAAAGAAAAGAAAAGACAGGGCATTGTAGGGGCCACTTGGTGGCTTAGTTGGTTAAGCATCTGTCTTCAGCTCAGGTCATGTCCTGCAGTCCTGGGATTGATTCCCACAAAGGGCTCCCTGCTTCTCCCTCTGACCCTCTCCCCTCTCATGCTCTCTCTCTCACTCTCATTCTCTCTCAAATGAATAAATAAAATTTAAAAACAGGGCATTGTAATAATAACAGGCAAAACATTTCAAGAATCTAAATTCTTTTTTTTTTAAGATTTTATGTATTTATTTGTCAGAAAGAGAGAGATTGAGAGAAAGCAGGCAGAATGGCAGACAGAGTCGGAGAGAGAAGCAGGCTCCCTGTCAAGCAAGGACCCTGATGCGGAACTCCATCCCAGCACCCTGTGATCATGACCTGAGCCAAAGGCAGCGGCTTAGCTGACTGCGCCACCCAGGCCTCCTGAGAATCTAAATTATCCTTTAAATATTTGCATGAAAGGGGCACCTGGGTGGCTCAGTGGGTTAAAGCCTCTGCCTTCAGCTCAGGTCATGATCCCAGGGTCCTGGGATGGAGCCCCACATCGGGCTCTCTGCTCAGCGGGGAGCCTGCTTCCTCCTCTCTCTCTGCCTGCCTCTCTGCCTACTTGTGATCTCTGTCAAATAAATAAATAAAATCTTAAAAAAAAAAATATTTGCATGAAAAGTGAGAAAATTCCTAGGAGATAAGTTGGAAGCATTTATTTACAACCTGAACTTTTAAAACAGCTAAACCTTTTACAGGTAGGCTATTATGTAAAATTAACTTTTTTTAGATCATTCATGTCTTTGAGGATCTGATAGAAGTTGTAGAATTTTTTTCCCCCAGAAGAATGCAAATACTGAAGCCTGTGTAGGGACTGAGTAGTCATTCAACATGTATTAATTGAATGCCTCTTGTAAACAGAAGTACAAGCTACTTTTTTTATACTTTTAATATAGTACATAAAGCAGTTTTACAATTTATTCGGCTTTCAGAAAATCAAGGGAAATCTCCTAAAGTGCAAACATACTCTGTCATATCCTATTGCTTGCAGTGCTAGGGGCTGGGCTTTTTAAACTTATCTATGGAAACTGCACCAAGACTAAAGATGATGAAAGAAAAAAGACAAAAATTAAATACCCAGTAGTTGAGTATTAACAAATTAGTGTTTGTTTCTGTAAATGCTTTTATTTTTAAAAATGTTTCTTCTGTTTTTCTTTGAGTTTTCCCTCCTATGAATCTCACAAGGAAGGCATTTGTTTATAAAGATCTGTAGTGATGGGGCACCTGGGTGGCTCAGTGGGTTAAAGCCTCTGCCTTGGGCTCGGGTCATGATCCCAGTGTCCTGGGATCGAGCCCCGCATCTGGCTCTCTGCTCAGCGGGGAGCCTGCTTCCTCCTCTCTCTCTCTCTCCCTGCCTCTCTGCCTACTTGTGATCTCCATCTGTCAAACAAATAAAATCTTAAAAAAAAAAAAATCTGTAGTGATTTGGTAGGCTGAAAAATGAAGAGTTTTCTAAAATGTCCTTTACAGTTAGCATGTTAAACTCATTTTTATTGTGCTATTTATAGCTTATGTAACCACACTTAAAATTCAAATGTAGGGGTGCCTGGGTGGCTCAGTGGGTTAAAGCCCCTGCCTTTAGCTCAGGTCATGATCCCAAGGTCCTGGGATTGAGCCCCACATCGGGCTCTCTGCTCCGTGGGGAGCCTGCTTCCTCCTCTCTCTGCCTGTCTCTCTGCCTGCTTGTGATCTCTGTCAAATAAATACATCTTTAAAAAAAAAATTCAAATGTAAAGAGATTTCTTTTTAACTTATGTCTACTACAGAAGAAACTGGAAGAACATGACCAGAATTTGACAAAATATCATGTTTGGTACCATCCACTATATCCAATTACAGTACTCTTCTCAAACTACTGCTTGTTCCTTTTCTCAAAAAATCCTTAGCAAACAAAAGCTCCCTTCAGAAAAACTAATTCAGCTATAAAGCTGAATCTTATTTTTTTAAAGATTTATTTATTTTAGAGAGAGAATGCACATGCAGGTGTGGGGAAGAGCAGAGGCAGAGGGGGAGAAGCCAACTCCCCAACTTGGGCTTCATCTCAGGACCCTGAGATCATGACTCCAGCCAAAACCAAGAGTCAGATGCTTAATAGACTGACGCACCCAGATGCCCCTAAAGCTGAATTTTAAAAATTGGTTCTTACTGATGTCTATATTAAATAGGTTTTTAAATCTAGAGAAGACATTCTTTGTTAACAAGAATGAAATTGTTTTGCCAATAAAAAAATCTTTGGGGACGCCTGGGTGGCTCAGTTGGTTAAGCAGCTGCCTTTGGCTCAGGTCATGATCCCACCGTCCCCAGATAGAGTCCCACATCGGGCTCCTTGCTCAGCAGGGAGCCTGCTTCTCCCTCTCCCTCTGCCTCTGCCTGCCACTCTGTCTGCCTGAGCTCTCTCTCTATGACAAATAAAATAAATAAAATATTAAAAAAAAATCTTTGCTGTATAAAATTGTGTTATCATATACTCAAAAAAAAAACATTCTAGAATTCATTCATCCTTATGGAATTTTTTTGGGAAATTTTCTTTTAAATTATACTTGTATCTGGGGCACCTGGGTGGCTCAGTGGGTTAAGCCTCTGCCTTCGGCTCCAGTCATGATCTCAGGGTCCTGGGATCAAACCCTGCGTGGCATTGGGCTCTCTGCTCAGCAGGGAGCCTGCTTCCCTCTCTCTCTCTTCCTGCCACTCTGCCTACTTGTGATCTCTGTCAAATAAATAAATAAAATCTTTAAATAAGTAAATAAATTATACTTATATCACTAAATTTTTATGTTGTCTTTGAAACATTTAATAAAGATTACATATAAAGAAAACTAATAAAAATAATTATGTAAGTCTACCATAGTAGCATTGTTTTATATTAGATCTTGACCTAGTTTTGCAATTCACATATCATGACATTTTATCTTTCTTTTTCTAATTAGGCTCCACCCCCAGTGTGGCGCTTGAACTCACAACCCCGACATTAAGAGTGCTCTACCAATGAGTCAGCCAGGTGCCCCATCACAGCATTTTAAAATTACAGAATGAAATATCCTTATGTTTATACAGCTTGGAAAAAATGCCTATTCCTAATATTATGTTTAATTCCTGAAACAATGAATTAGCAGTCAACTACCTATAATACTATTTATTGGCCACAGTGTGCTGAAACTTATTTTATTCATAAGTTTGTTTTTTTTTTTTTTTTAAAGATTTCATTTATTTATTTATTTTTAGGGAGCAAGTGAGCATGAGTGAGTGGAGGGAGTGGGAGAGGGGCAGAATCTCAAACAGACTCTCCACTGAGCACAGGGCCGAAGGTGGGTCTTGATCTCATGACCCTGAGATGACCCGAGCCAAAAGCAAGATCAGATGCTTAACCGTCTGAGCCACCCAGGCACCCCATCCATTAAGTTTCTTAAAGAAATATTATGAAACTTTTCACTAAGAGTACAACATCAGAATGATCATAATTGGAGCCCAAAGTCAGTTGGAACCCTAAAGAACTTCTTCAGTATTTTCTATTACTGAAAACAGTACTCTGATTTTAAATAAAATGCTTCAGAGGAAAAGCCTGCTAAGCATGAAAATCCTAGGAATATTTTATAAATCTCTATCAGATAATACAGACACAAATGCATACAAGGCAAACAAAATACCCTTCAATTCTGAATTTGGCCTTTATTTTAAAATACACTTAGCATGAACTATTATAGGACAGAAAATAATAAACCACAAAGAAATAGAATATTTTCAAATACCTTTTAAGCTAGATATAAAAATTAATAAGATAGCATAGACCCAAATTATGGGCAACAGTCCCCAAAATTCAATTCATTAAACACATTTTGAAAGAAAAGTTCTTTGCACATTTTCCAACGTACCGATATGTTCCTAAGTGCCTTGGTTTCCTACTAATAGGTAAAGGTCCCAAATGTAGTTGCTTTATTTAAAATTATCAGATTCCATGTTGGTAAAAATTACCATGTCCCTAAATTCTCAATCAGAATTATAAAAATATGAGCCCAAATAGTTATGCTGTCCAAAATAGAAACATCTTAAGTGGTAATTCTGGATAATCAGACAGATATTGCACTAAAGTCAGTAATTCCATACCTGATACTCATTTGTATGGAAAGTTAATTCTCTTCTTTATGAAAAACTTACTACAAATAAATTTAATGTTAACCTAACTACAATTACACTTCAAAATATAAAGGCACAGACAGAAGAATAAAGAATAGTTTAATACGATACCCAAATTTTCCACTGTGAAAATAATAAAAATTGAAAAAAATAATAGGATCTGAAATACTGATACTTTTAGATTTTATAATTTACCTTAAGTAGCTAATAAATGGGTATTAAAAGTTAACACTGCTAAATCCAATCCTTTCTAAATAATTTAGAAAAACGGTTTGTTTACAAATGAAGCATGTGCATTGTCCCATCTATAAATTTCAATTACATTTCCATTCATTGGAAATATCTACCTGCAGTATAAACAATCAAGACAATGTACAAAAAATATATCTTGTTCCTATAACTTACAATGCACAGAAAAATACCTACAAAAATGGAAATATTTATCCATTCAGCTTCCCAATAAATTAGTGAGAAAGTTTAGCCCATTCCACATTTCTTTCCAAGCAAAGGCTGAAGAATTGAGGGTGGCTTACTTCTAGCCCTGTTAGTTTGACATGTACTTTAAAAATATTTGCCTGATTATATGTAACTTAAGATAGAGTTAGCATCTTATTTTTGTATCACAGTATACATGGCATTTCTTAATTAAGCAACAGAAAGGCACAATTAGCAAGCAATAAAATTCAGTACCTGAATTATTAAACTGATGTCCAGAACAACTGCAAATAAAGTACATTCAACACAGTGTACAGAACTTAAAAAAAAAGGAATAAAAAACTAATTTTTCTGAAAATTTGGTCCATTAAAAATGCCTCCCATGTTCAACATCATGGGTAACATGAAAGGTGATGGCAGTGTAAAAAGAGGCAGTAAATCATTACGTGGTGGCATATGAATTCTGGCCTAGTAATTATGCAATTCAATTAGGAAATGGCTCCCATAGTAAATAAATGTTAAATATATCTGTTAATAACAACGTGCCTGTATTAAGTCAAGATATACAGGCACACTGTTTGCATATTATTATTGATTTTATAATATAGCCCCACAGTTTAAAATAACTTAGGTATATTATTTCATATATAACATATATTTGATACATAACTGTATATTATGTATCTTAATATATATTATATATAACTCCAATTCATAACAGCATAAAACTCTCCAAACATTACATGAACATTCTAAATGGCTACTTATCATTTTCTCCCTGTTAAAATAGCTCAGCTCATCTAAAACAATATCTGGATGTGCAATGATAAAATGCACTGACTCTTATGAATTTACTTAAATAATTATTTAAGTTAAATTCCTGCAAAAGCCTAACTCTGATTTGGCTTTTAACTAGAATATATTTTTAGATATCGGAAACTCATACCCTCCTTTCTTACGAACAGTATTTCTCCATCAAGAGATACCAATAAAGAAAAATATGTAAGGAACCAAAAATGTGATAGAGAAACCAACCATTCCATAGGTAATATACCGATAAGGAAGTTCAACTTCCATGTGTTGTCTTGCTTTTCGAACATCATCACATGGTATATTGAAGATTTTACAGGCTAAAGGAATGGTGATTTTTTTCATTATATCTCTGACTATTAGTACAAATACCATCCCAATGAGGATCCGCAATATGGCTTTTCCACACAGAGTCACTGTAATGGGGGGCCTAGCTAATGGTAGAACATCCAGAGAAGGATCTAATATTAGACCTATGTTATAGGTAACATGAGATCCACATGCAATTCCAGCACCACTTCCTAGAATCTCAGCTGTGTCTCCTCGGGATGTACTCCAGGTGTCAAGAGTGAAAGAAAAGATCCCCAAGGCTAAGTGAAGCCCAATGATGATTAATGGAGCATATTTGTGAGTTTGATTGAAGTTGTCAATCAGGTCCACAAATGGATAGAAGATAGCTAAGATTAAGATGGTATATAGGAATCCAGCAATAATATCCTGGGAAAAGAGAAGAATAGAGTTGTTTACATTTTAAATGTTAATAAATATAAATTTTAAAAATGTCACAATTTCAAAATACTTTACTAACTGACCATATAATAAGTAATAAAACTTTTAGTGATAATAAAAAGATTAATTTGACAAAGTAATGAAAGTATTGCTTTCATAATTCTACCTTTTTATAAATTATATATATACTATACAAAAATTTATATTTAAATCCCCAATAATAAACTATGCCTAAATCATGTAGTTTTGATTTCAAGGAAAAACAAGACTACACAGCTCCTTAAAGAATGTAAGGATTAGGGTCACCAATCCCAACACGGTGGAAAATTCACATAAATTCACATATTACCAGTATGTTGAATCTTCCGGTATGCTGTCTCCCAATGCTATTATTCTGTATCCTCCACAAAGGCATTTAGAAACCTGAGTTTTGGCTAAGTACCTGTTTTTAAAACCTTTTATCACATACCTCCAAAAAAAAAAATCTAGTTTTTCTTCTTTCTGAGCTTTAGAAAAATGTCATGTAGTTTATAGTCTCCGTTGACTTCCTTTATACAGAAGTTAACATTAAGCCTTCAAGCTTCATTCATTATATGTAGTAGGTCATTCACTTTCACAACAGTGTAATACTTTGCTGTGTGATTATAAAGTTTATCCATTTTCCCACTGATGGTCATTTAAGTTGTTTATAGGTTTTGGATTAGTTTATTGGTTATGGTTGAGCTCCAGTGCTTTCTTAATTGGTAACTATTCTTAAGCCAACCAGGGATACTATAAACAGTGCTACTATGTGTCTTTGTTTCTGTATTGACTGGTATGGGTCTGTGAGAGTTTCCTAGGAACAGAATGGCAGAATCATAGGATATATGCATGTTCAATTTTACAAGACAATAAAAAAATTTCCAAAATGTTTATAAAGTTTACATTCCATCAACTGTTGGCATTTATTGATGTTTAACTTAGGTTTTCCTGATTATTAAGTATCTTTTCATAAGTTTATGGGTTATTCTCTGTGTAATGTATATTTGTGGTTTTTTGTAGCTGTTCTCTCTCTCTCTTTCTCTTTTTTTAAGATTTTATTTATTTGACAGAAAGAGAAAGAGAGTACAAGCAGGGGAAGTGGCAGGCAGAGGGAGAAGCAGGCTCCCCACTGAGCAAGAAACCCATTGTGGGACTTGATGCCAGGACCGTGGGCTCATGACCTAAGCTGAAGGCAGATGCTTAACCAACTGAGCCACCCAGGTGCCCCTTTTTGTAGCTGTTCTTTTATATTTTCTTTTTTCTTGCTGATTTACATGAGTTTTTCATATGGCCTTCATTTAAATCATTTATATAAAATCTTTTATCAATAATGTGTTCTGTAAACATCTTTTTTGGATTTTGTGCCTGCCTTTTCATTTTCTTAATGGCATCTTTTGGTGAACAGAAGTTCTAAATTTTAATATAATATTTATCATTATTTCTTGTTTAAGAAAGCCTTCCCTGCCACAAGATCATAAAGGTATATTATTCAAAAGTTTTGAAGTTATGAAGTTTGCCTTTTACACTTAAGACTTCAGTATACTCCCCCCCAAATTCCTGCCATTGTACTCACTGTGCAGCAGTTCTATAAAAACTCTACCAAGGATCAGTAAAGTCAATATTACAATGCATTGTTCTAAACAATATGAAAGTCTACATCAGAATACAATGAAATGTAAGAATAGCTAAAGATAGAGACAATTACTAGAGTAAGAACTGCATATGCAGCTAAAAATTTTGAGGAAATTATCCTCTTTAACCACCACCTTCCTAGGAAGCTTAGCACATTGTAGACATGCAGATATTTACTGGATGAATGAATAAATGAATCCTTTACAGAATTTATCTGTTCTAACAAAATCTACTAAATTACTTGAAAGTGAATATCTTTACTCTGTTTTTCAACAATTACATTACAACTATCATTAGGAAAGCATTTAAAAAATTTATTTCCATATAGAACAAGTTTTTGTGGCTATTTTCTGATTCTAAAATATGAGATAATTTAAAAGTAATTGTGTTCTTTTTATAGAAGTGGATGCTTTGATAGTAGGTCAAAATAAGATATAATGACTTAGCAAAATGCTTATGAAAATATGAACTAAGGCAATAAATACCACTTGTGTATTCAAACTCCTTAGAAGGACACATAGAGCACTTCACATCTGGCTTCTGTCTAGCATAATGCTTCGGTGGAACATGTGACTCTTGATCTCAGGGTTTTGAATTTGAACCCCACATTGGGTGCTGAGATTACTTAAAAATAAAAAACCTTAAAAGAAAAAGTAACACTTCTATGCCAGATCCCATAATGAATTTATAGACTCCATTTTCTGTCATCTCGGAATTACCTTCCCTTCTATATTTTAGGCAAACCATTATATATCCTTTGAGAATCTGCTCAGGCACCTATCTCCTCCATAAATTTTCTCTTCCAACCCCCACAATAAGGTATTTCCTCCTCTTTACCTCCATGGCATCTCCAACAAACCTGCTACAGTTACCACATTTCTTTGCTTTCTATTTCTGCCAGAAAACTGAAGGTTCACAACTCCTGTGCCCTTTAAAAATCACTCAGGAACTTTACCAATATTGATGCCTGGGCCAATCCTTAGAAAAAAAATTTTTTTAAATGTCCTCGGACCACTTGCCAATGACAATTTTTTTTTTTTTTTTAAATTTGAGAGACAGAGATCAAGCAGGCAGAGAGGCAGGCAGAGAGAGAGGAGGAGGAAGCAGGCTTCCTGCTGAGCAGAGAGCCCAATTCGGGGCTCGATCCCAGGACCCTGAGATCATGACCTGAGCCAAAGGCAGAGGCTTTAACCCACTGAGCCACCCAGGTGCCCCAATGACATTTTTTTTTTAAGATTTTATTTATTTATTTGACAGAGATCACAAGTAGGCAGAGAGGCAGGCGAGGGGCAGTAGGGGGAGAAGCAGGCTCCCTGCTGAGCAGAGAGCCCGATGCGGGGCTCCATCCCAGAACCCTGAGATCATGACCTGAGTCTAAAGCAGAGGCTTAACCCACTGAGCCACCCAGGTGCCCCAATCCTTAGAAATTTTGATTGAATTGAACTGAAGTAGGAGTAGGGCACCAATTTTTTTTTAAGCTCCCCACTGATTCCATTTTGCAGCCCCAATTGAGAATCACTGCGTTACATATTTATATTACATATTACCTATTTAGTGATTTCTCAAAGGCAAAGACTTTATCTTATTTATACATATATACCCAACAGCTGGCACACGGTAAGCAGGCAATAAATATTTGGTTAGTTAAACTGAGAGTATTTCTTTAGACTCATCATATTGATTATATAATCTTGCTTGATAAGAACTCTGTAAGAGAAATAGAAGAAACTTTTCAACTTATTTCAAAAACTAGATGAAACTAATTTTTTTTTTAACTTAGGCTAAAGACATTTTCAGGGAATAGTGTTTTCTGTACTGAAAACACTGTTGTAATGCTTTACATTTAGTGCCATATTTGATCCTCACAAGCACCCTGGATATGGCTCACCTGGAACAATCTCATTTTGCTCTTTTGTCCCCTTTCAAGGAGTGTCCAAATTTGATAAAAATTTATGGTTACCTTAATTTCCAGTTTTTTAATAAAGAAAACTGGACTACTATCATAGAGCTATGTATTTAATCTCATAGACTGAAGGTGCTCAATACATCTGTTTAAAAAATGAATATTCTCAGCATTAGTAATTAAATACCGGAGTGAAAAACTAAATTTCCAACTTTTTTTTTGAACATGAAGTCTTCCATGAAAATTCACTGATACTACTAAAAGTTACCTAGGAATTCTTTTTTTTTCCTAAGATTTTATTTATTTATTTGACAGACAGAGATCACAAGTAGGCAGAGAGAGAGAGAGAGAGAGAGGAAGGGAAGCAGACTCCCTGCTGAGCAGAGAGCCTGATTCGGGGCTTGATCCCAGGACCCTAAGATCATGACCTGAGCTGAAGACAGAGGCTTAACCCACTGAGCCACCCAGGCGCCCCTGCCTAAAAATTCTTATCAACTGAATTTTACTGCAGGTCCTCTAAGATTCCGAAAGTGGCCTAAATTGTGACCATGTTTTTGGATATGCAGCTGTCAAATTATATGACTGTCAAACCTCTAGCCTTCTTTTTTTTTTTTTTAAGGTTATTTATTTATTTATTTGACAGACAGAGATCACAAGTAAGCAGAGAGGCAGGCAGAGAGAGAGGAAGGGAAGCAGGCTCCCTGCCGAGCAGAGAGCCTGATGCGGGACTCTATCCCAGGATCCTGGGATCAAGACCTGAGCCAAAAGCAGAGGCTTTAACCCACTGAGCCACCCAGGTGCCCCACCTCTAGCCTTCTTATTTTAAATCCCTAATTGACATGTAATTACACTTCTATGAGATCATGTTCCTTTGGTTGCTATCTTACCCTTTCTTCCCTACATAAAGGCAAAGGACTTGTGAAATAACTACAGGATTTTGGCTACCAGGATAAAAGCTATTGCTTTATTTCTTATTAAATTTCATGACTGATTCAAAATTTTCAGAATATGCTAATGTGGAAGTATTCTGAGCCTTGTAAATCTCACAAAGAATGTGTACCAAGTTAGAAGTTTTAAATAAATAACAATGAGTTTTTTACATAAAACCATATATAATACATTTACTGTAAGGTTAAGTGAAAGGAAGGGTTAAGAGCTCTGAAGTCATCTATTTTTTTTTAATTATAGTTTTCATACCATACATATAAGTCCATATTCATTCCTAGAAAATGTTTTTTACAGTACCTTAAAAAATGAAAAAAAAAAAAATCAATTAAATGGGGCGCCTGGGTGGCTCAGTGGGTTAAAGCCGCTGCCTTCGGCTCGGGTCATGATCCCAGTGTCCTGGGATCGAGCCCCGCATCTGG